>RJWH01006446.1:0-54745 GCA_004363575.1 Solenodon paradoxus
CTGCTCAATAAAACTTTCATCTATGACTGAAGTGATCAGTATTGTATTATCCAATACAGTAGCCGCAAGCCTCATGTGTAGCCACTGAACATTTGAAATGTGGTTATTGCTACTGAGTGACTGAACTTCTGCTTTGATGTGATTTTAATTCATTTAAATTTAGATTTAAACGGCTACATGTTGCTAATGGCTACTCTATTGGACAACACATCTCTAGAGATTGCCCTTTCGTTTTCAATGAGATCTAAATATATTATTTATTGAAATTTTTGTCAGTTTCAATCAATGATTTTTTATTTTATTATCTCTTGTTTACATTGCTATATTCTTTTTCCGATATTGAATTCTCACCTCAGTGTGTGTGTATATCACACCACACCCACCAGCAGAGTTCTAGTGCCCTTTACCTCCACCCTGTTCCCTCTGTCCTTCATTTTCTTCCCTCCCCCTCTCACTCACTCAGTAGCCACAGTCTTTGTCCTGTGAATTTTGTTCTGATTTTGTCTGTTCAGTTGTTTTGTATCTTTATATATCACACATGAGTGAAACAATTCTTTACTTCTCTTTTATATGTGGCATGTTTCACTTAACATGATTCCTCTAGTTCCATCTAGATTATTAAAAAAGACACAATTTCATCTTTTTAAATAGCAGCAGAATATCCTATTAATTTCATATACCACATCTTCTTTATGCAGTCATCTGTTGATGGGCATTTAGGTTGTTCCTGTGTCTTAGTCATTGTGAATTGTGCTGCTGTGAACACAGGGATCATATATATTTTTATGATTAGTTTTCTTATAGTCTCTGGGAATATGTCTACACGTGAGATTACTGTACATCAAATGGTAAATATATTAATATAAATAAATGCATATATATAGATATAGATTTTTTTTAGGATTTCCATACTGTTTTCCAAAGAGGTTGCACAAATTTACATTCCCACCGGCAGTGTAGGAGTGTTCCTTTTCTCCACACCCTCTCCAATACTTATTTCTATTTTTTTTGATACAGGTCATTCTTGTTGGTGTGAGGTGGTATCTCATTGTGGGTTTTATTTGCATTTCTCTGGTGATGAGTGATGTAGAACATTTTTACATTATGTCTGTAGACCATAAAAGAATAATGATTAAGAGAAGTATTTTCCCAAGTAAGAGTCTTAGCCAGTAGAAGGACTGTTTTGCCTCTTGGAAAGGAAGAATAAAGTCATACAGAGACAAGTTTAGGGATAGAGTGTATAATCGTCTACCACCACCACTCTACAACAAGTCTTCAAGTATCTTAGGATAGAGAAGATACCAGAAATGCTGAAAGAACCCCCAAACCATACTTACACCTACCATTCACATCAACCCCACCAGCAGGTGGGTTGGCATCTAGTATTGGGAAACATAGCTATTGTTTTCAAATTTGGAGTTGAGTTTAGTTCAATACACATTTCTGGAATGTTTATAATATAGTAGAAGTCACCATGCTAGTAATCTTGGGTGAGCAGAGATTTTTAAAGTGACTGACACCTAAATTCTGTCCACAAGAGGTTTACAACTTGGTAGGGGGAGGTAGTAATAAGGCAGGAGAGAAGCAAGGATAAGACAAATACTCCAAGAAAGGTAACTCTAGATATACTCTAAAAGTTATAGGAAAAGTACAGATTAAGTTCTGAGGAGGTTTTTATAATACATTAGTATATCATCAACAGTTCAGTTCTCTCCTTCACCATGTAATTGACCCCTTTTACCCAGTTTGCCCAGCCCTCCCCCTTCCCTTCTAGTAACTATAGATTAAGTATATTTTTATTTGATTTGGTTCATTTGTTTGTTTGGTTTCTTTATGTAACATATATGAATGAAATTATATGATATATTTCTTTTGACTAATCTCACTAAGCATATTTCTCCCTAGGAGCATCCATATTATTACAAATGACAAGGTTTCATCTTTTTATAGCTGAGTAGTATTCCATTGTGTGTGTGTGTATATACATACATATACATATATAGCTATAGATATAGATATGTTTTATTAGCTGTGTGACTTTGGGAGATTTACTTAAACCCTGTAAGTTTCCCTTTCTTTGTTGTAAAATGGGAATAATAACTAGAAGCTAAAAGGTATATGAACAGCCAATATTGGGGTAGTCACCCTAGTGTCCCTGCTCCACTGTATGTTTGTAATGGGTTGGGTGGAGTTGGATAAGGAAAGGCATCATGAAGGAAATATCATTTGAGATAAACTCTGAAAGAAGGATAATATTTTAAAAGTTAGAAATCAAAAAACTGGTGAAGGAGCAGCATGACCTAAAGGTGTAGAGTAGGAAATTGCTGCAGTGATTCAATGAATGCTAAGTAGTTCCATTTTGCTAGGGTGTCAGCCTTCTCTGTGGTTACCCACAGCAGCAAGATCAGCATCATCTGGGAGCTTGTTAGAAAAACAGGCCACAACCTAGACTTACTAAATTAAAACCTGACTTTTAACAAAATTCCCAGCAAATATGTGACACATTAAAGTTCTAGAACTATTGGGGGTAGAATACAGATTGGGGAATACTAGGAGACAAGGCTTGTAATTGGGTGGGGCCGTATTATGAAGGACTTGAACACCTGATCAAATAATTTGGGTGCATCACTAAAAGTTGCTGAAGGATCACTGTCAGTGAATATCTGCCTGTGATCTGTATCACACCTTGAAAAAGTCAATTTAAGCATACACTAGTCTCTGAAAGTTCTTAATGTCTACCACTGTGCAAGCAAGCCCTTTAGAAGAAGACGACTTTGGCCATTTTCTTTCTCATAATTTCCCCATTACCTTCATTTACTCATTAATCTTTTGCAATTGCCCTTGCTTCAGCTAAACTAGTTATACAGAATATTGAACTCATGAAATTGACAAAGTAGGTTTCATTTGTTTGAAATTAGCTAAGACCTGGACCTGAGAAGCATTCATTTGTTTTGGCTACTAACCCCTGTGGCGGGAGAGTGATATTGTAGTCAAATTCTTTCAGACATTTTAAATATTCCCTCAAAAGTAGCAGGTGGAGTGGCTGTGTAATGACAACTGAAAATGTGGATCCAGAGTGTTTCAGACCTAGATTGAGGAGGGAGAAGGGGCTCCCTATGAAACCACTTGCCATCACACTAAGGGTCTTACTATTTTTCTAACCCCTATTTCTTTAAAAGTTTTTAATTAAAAACTAATTTGGAGATCATGTCCTTACTCTTACCATGGAGTCCCATGTCTGCTTTTAAACTGAAGTCATTTGGAAAATAGGACTCAGGTTATAGATATATGTTTTATAGACAAATTACTTATAATACTCCTTTTGCCTGAGACTGGTATTCTTTTTTTCCAACACAAATTTCTGTCTGGAGATTGCTGCCTTGAATTGAATTTTTCAGATTTCTCAGGATGTTAACCATTTTTTTTTGAAGGGGACTAATCCAGGAAAGAATTGTTGTTTCTTTTTTGCTAAGGTTGTACCACCTAAGTCTGTGGGCCACAGCTGCAAATAAGAAGTGGCAGGGACCCACAGGGTCACATTTCGATACTATAACCTGGGGCAGTCATTAAAAGTGTTAGATTGCATCCTGAGGCTTAGTCCTAATTTGACTTGATAGTGGAAAGCGCTGTAAAGTGATTTGTGACAGTACCTATTACTGCAGTTAGGCACAAAGAGATATTGATCTTCTTTCACAGGAATCATGAAATTGCTTCAATGTCTTTCTCTAAGCCCAGGAATCATTTGCATCTCTATGGTAGACATCATTGCCTGTGAACTCCTTGACCTGCAGATGGAAGGATTCCCTGAGAACCACACTACATTCTGGGATGTTTAATGTCCTGGTTCCATTGGATGAGAAATGTCATTCTTCAAAGATCCCACCCCTCCCCCAATATGCATACTTTCTAAAGTGGCCGCATGTGTGTTCTGAAGTCAGATAATCTGTAATTTGACATGACACAAAATAGCAGCTGGTCAGCTGTCTAAGTCAGTCAACCTGGTTTTAGATGAGATTACATTACCACATGGACTTTCAAAATTATAGAACATAAGATACAGAAATAGGAGTTCATAAAACAGGTGTTTATTATCTATATTCCTCTATATTATCAATTCATGCTTCCCTTTAGACAAACTGTACATTTTGTGGGATTAGCTGATAAGCAAAAGAGATGTGAGGAGAAAATGTTGTGTTAAATTTTGCCTCAGAAATAAAGGGCAAGGACTATGAGAAAGCTGTAAGACTTTAGAAAGTTTCTAACTTTGTTCCAATAGTTATCTGTGATTTCCTCTTTTTCCTTTGGAGTGATTATCAGTAGAACCCATACAGAGTTAGACATCCTATGTCTATCATTTAGAGACAAGGAGCAAATTGACAGCTGAACAAAGTGGATCTTACTTCACAGGCAATTTTAGAGAAATGAAAGGAATGCCCCAAATAGAGTAGGAATAGTTTTAAAAGAGGTACGGAAAGCAAATTGAATGCTCAGGAGCATAGCAAGGAAAGGTCTCCCTCCAGGTTTAGTGCCCTAAGACTCCTGCATTACATAAAAGTTTTTCACTTATCCCATATTTTCCAGTTTTATCGTGTCTAGGAGAAAAATGATAGAAGTCCTTTCATAAGAGATTTACAGATCAATTCTGTACTTTGGGTAAGAATTATAATATGGAAATTGTTAGAGGTTTACATTTAAATTTTGATTGAAATTTCAGTAGCAAGAATTCTTAAAAATGAAGTGATGATTTTCTTTTTAGGATTTAATTATAACGGGGCTACTTTACTTAAAATAGCATTTGGTAGGAATCACATACACATAGAAAAAGGTCCTAAAAAGACATATTGCTTTGCTGATTTATTCGTTTATTTAATACTGTCCTGGGAAAGGAATGAAACAATACAATAATAGCAGCTAGGAAGCACTCATATTCTAGAATTTTGCTGGCTCTGTTGCCGTTGCTCTCAAACCACAAATCTTTGGGGACTGTATTGGGTCTTAGGTAATAAAAAATGTCAATTTATATTAAATGATCAGCTTACTGAATGTGAGGTCTTTCTCTTCTTAATGAGACCTTTCCCTATAAGAAATAAGTCGATATATTGTACTTAATTATCTGGATTTTCACTTGTTCGGGTCATTTATGGGGCAGATGCACAGAAAGCACTTGAAAACTCAGTCTTATTCAGTGCCAAAGAGAAACCTTTACATTAGAATGAAGAACAAAATACCTAAATCCCTGAAGTTATCATCTAGAACTAAGTAAAAGACAAGCATGATTATAATCAAATGTCTATGAATGAATACCTTTAATTTATCAGATGATTTTCCCCTGGATCTCTTTGACTTTAAAGCAAAGATATAAACAGCAATGATAAAGTTCAGTGGATAAAGCAGGGTATATATATATATATATATATATATATATATATAGCCTTGGATGAGAAAAAAATCAGACCAGTCTCCTCCAACTGTACATGATCAATTTTAGAGATTAAAAATGGAAATTCACAATTATACTAATGACAGTTAATATTTGTTGAGCATCAGCAATATATGCCAGATGCAATGCAGAATGTTCTTCATACAGGATCTCATTTAATTATTTTAATATCTGGTGAGTTATATACTCAGTCTCCTTTTACAGACCATGGCTCTGAAGTGCTGTAAGATCCTCCATAACAAATAAACTAATTTATTATTCTGTAAAATTACCAAATACAAAACAAATAAGAAAAAATTCTAATTAACCATAATTATTCAGAACCTCCCTAATCCCTAATCCCTGAGTATTCCATTTGATCAAGAGTTCACCAGCCTGCAGTATAGCACTTAAATGGTGGAGTAGCATTTAAAACCTAATTATTTTAAGTAATGTTGATATAATCAGTATCGGAACTGTTTGGTTGTGGCACTGAATTTCTATTATCATCTTTCAAGTCTTTAACTAAATGAATTCTTAGAATGAGTCATCTGCACTTACTAAAATTCCAAGCATCAGGCAGTGTGCTAGGAACTAAGGATACAGTTTGGGTGGGGTGAGGCACGATTGTGTGTTTCCTTAGAAAAACTCACAAACTTCAAATATATAGGGCAAAGGTTTGTTTTAATTTTCTTAGAATAATAAGATAATTATAAATTTTTTGTATTTATAAATTTTTGTATTCTTTTGTTGGCATTGCTATATGATTTTTAGGATATGAATTCCCACCTCAGTCTGTGTGCATTTCTTACCATACCTACCATAGAGTTCCTTCCCCTTGATCATGTTAACTCCTTCCTTCCCTTGTTCCTCCCCCACCTCCCTGTGCTACCCCCAGTCTTGCATCCTTTGAGTTTGTTCCTGATTTGTCTGCTGGTTTCTTTTGTTTCTTTAACCAATTTAGTAAAACTATCCTGTACCTATATATTTGTGTATCTTTGCAATGACCTTGTACAATGTTTTGCAGCAATGTACAATATAAAAGGGGCGTGTTCACTTTTACATATTATGAAACAAAGACTAGGAGAGATTACATTGTCAAAATATACTCAGTTGGTAAAGCACAGAGCCAGAATTTGAACCCCAATCTATCATGCTCCAAAGCACATACTATTTCCATTATACCATTGTATCTTCCATGAAACTTGTTTTGGTCAGTGTGATACTGCAGAAAAAAAGGCCCAGAGTGTTTTGGATAGTACACCAATCATATTTGGCTCTGGGACTGCTCAGGTGCAAGAAACATCTTCCTTTGTATCAAAATTTAGTCATCTTTGCAAATGGGTTTGGTCACGATCTGAATATTTTCTAATACGAGCAGTTGGTGTTTATTTCTTTAGTTCTAGTCATGGTAGGAATTTAATATGACATGGATCTGATGCAGTGAACGGTTGACTTAAGATACAGAAGCAAGTTTTCATTCTTCACTTAGCTACTCAGATGATGTGAAGGAAGAATGTTTGACAAGTCCCAACAGACATTTAATGGAGGTGTTCCAAGTAATGTCTGATTGCTGAAGAAATGGTGCTTGTTATGTGGGCTGGAAACATTAGCATAGGGATGCTTTTTATTTAAAACAATAATGTAAAGTTATGTAGTTAGAACCATGCATGTTACTGAAACTTGCTTGACCTTTAGTTGACTGGATTCCAGGTTTTTTATTGACATTTTACAACAGTGCCCCAAGAATTGTACAGCTATGTGTCATCATCGAAAACGTGAATGTTAAAGAATGAGCCATGGCATGTCAACCTGATTCTCTTTTGATAGGATTAGAGACTGAGTAGACAAAAGGCTTAGGAGAGATCACCTAACTTTGGGCTTTAACAAAACTTTTGATTCCACATTTCATGAAGTTTTAATTGAAACACTTGAAATTCCAGGTGCTGCTGCCAAAGGAGTAAGAAAGTCTCTGCTCATCCCTGGCTGAACCATGTAAGACTTAGGGAGTAAAAAATACCCTTTGTCATTGTATGATGCAGTAGTGACTAATAAAGTGACCATGCTTCCACATGAGGATGAGATTAACAGTACCCAAACCTGGGTCATAACCCCCATCACTCTGCCCACTAAACAACCCTCTTGTGATTTCTGTATCTTTGTTTCCTTTTCTCTTTTACTATGGGTTTATGGTTTTCTTTTTGGAGGAAACCTCTATATTAGCATTAGAAATTACTTTGTACCAGGATAGTGTCATGATTATACCTACAAGACTTGCAGCGAAAGAATGAGAAAATTTCAAGAGATAATCTAAGCAATATAGGTGAAACGTTTTCAAAGAAGAGTGGATCCAACCTTAGCCACATTTAAAGAGGGTCCTCTCTCTTTAAGGGAGGTGATAGCATATGGCCAAAACTGTTAATTTCCCAGAAACAGAAGGCATATTACAAATGACAAAGCCACGGTTAAGAGCCTGTATTTTAATTCCTTATTTGTCAAGATCTGTAAAAATTACAGAGGACAACTGGATTCAACAAATTAGTCCATTACTCCTAGGCTCTTAAGATTTAACGAGTTTTTCTCTAGTGGCTCGTATAATAAAATCTGGAGACATTCCAGTCCTTAATGGAGTCTGGATTTTGGCTTTCTTTTTCTTCCTTAGGATTGAACCAGCTGCCCTTTGACCCTGCCAACAACAACGAGCCCCTGCAGTTTGGTAGTGCCAGTGGCCCTTTGGTCACAGAAGGCCTCATTGAGAATGGAGGGGAGTCAAGCAAGAAAAGAAAGAGAACAAATACTCCTTCAGGTAAGCTAGGTGATAATGTACTATCTTAAGCCAGTGCTGCTGAGTCAGCATTTTCCCAGTGCCTAGTATGTGACAGGCACTGTGCTAGGATTTGTAGAAATGACAGAGTCCCCTGTACTAAAGGAACTCATGATGGTATAGAAGGAGGGAATAAAGCACCTGCATGAATAGCTCTAATAATAAGATACACCAGTGCTGTGGGAAATGTGTAAAAATACAACTGTTTATGGGAACATAAATTAGGGAAGAGTTTATTCAGGACTGGGCATTGTGGAATACTTCACAGCAGAAATGACATTTGTATTTGGTCCTTGAATGGGTAGACTTGAGACCACAGGAGATGAGTAAAGAGCACTGATTTTGGTTGGAAGAAATTACACGTGTAAATGGTTTTACTATACATTTTTCTCTGTATGGACATGTGATAGGCTATACTTCCATTTACTTTTAATGCAGATTACTGGATTATTTGCATTGACTTCCCAGCCCTCTCCCCCTGGGTTGGTTGGTTCCTTAACCTCTCTGAGTTTTCCTTTCTTTCTTCACCTCTAAAGTAGAAATGATACTAAAACACATCTCTTCAGGATTGTTGGGAGATTTACGTAAAATGATATAGATAAAGTGCTTAGCCTGGTGCCTGCATGGTGATGTAATTGGGGCTATTTTGTTATGATTATGATATTATGAACTTCATCTTTTAATACATTTCTCATTTTTAGGCCAACTGGTATGGGTGCAAATTGTGTGTCTGTGTGCGTGTCTCTGTGTGTCTGTGTTCAACAGAATGAAAGCTTTGCTTGATCACTTAGAGGCATAATTCCATTATTGGTTATTGTGTTGCACATAGTTTTCAGGGTTTACTGAGGAATACAGGTCTTTTACCTTGACATTAAATTGTCCTACACTGTGCTGGCTTTTGTACTTGTTCCAGCCGCATTTTATACATGTCCTGTCTCCTTGCTGCTATCTTCCGTCACTTCTAGTTTCTCTCAATGCCCCTCCATGTAGCAGCCCTTTTTTCTCCCTCTAATCAGGGTGAACTTAGAAGCAAACTAAAAACAAAAAAAACCCAGCCAGCTCCTCAAGTTGGTGTATCAGATGAGTATGGTAAATGAGAGTCACCTCGGCTGTACATGAACCTGCTGTGGAGGGTCCAGGATTGAGGGCACATCCACGTGAAGACATCTAGGTTTACTGCTCTGCGGCCTTATTTTGCTCACTTACTAATTTTTTCCACTGTTTCCATGGTAGGTACTGTGCTAGTTTCAAGTAATACCTCCTGAACTGTTGTTAACTCATAAGGGTGGGGAAAGGGGTATGCATCAATCTGAATTATGAACTAGCTTTAAAGAATCGTGATTTTACTTCTAATGAGCATATTCAGTGAAAGCAGAGGCACTGTTGCCGCTATAGGATTTTAGCAATAGATTCTGCTAATCTATAATTAGCAGAATCAATTTGCATTCAGATAATGAATATGCTGGAGTTCTTAAAAAACAGTATGTTCTTTAAAATAGGTGAAATAGGTCCTTGGGAGACTAAATTGGCTCCTTTGCAATATTTTTCTTATTGTTTGCTTAGTGAACTCTTTCTTTGTAAGTAATACAAAGGTAAGTCCAGTCCAGGTTAAATTACCTCAAATTCCATATTACTGTAGTCCAAATTAATGAGGTGATGCTGTACTGGGGATGTCTTATAATTGTTCGGCTGGCGTCTTACAGTATTGTCAATGGACAGATTGCATTCTAATAGTATTTTCTTCCTAAACAGTGCTAGATAAAAGGAAGAGGAAAGATCTTGTAAACAGAAACTTCTTTTGTCACATTCCCTCCGTCTTGATAAAAGGGAAAGCAAGGGTTGGAAAGCCTTAGAGTAGCTTCCAGCCATTTAAGTTCTAAGCTTAGATACCTGTCCAGTCATTAAATCACTCATTCTGGTGATCCCCTTTAAATTAAAGTCTTCTCTCTCCCTCTCCTTTCACTGCAAATGAGGGAGGAGTGTTTGCCTGCAGCTCTGGTTGTTCATTACACGTTCTTTTTTCTTTTTCCCATTGCTCCCATTTCCTCCAAACTGTCTCTCTCCTTTTATACTAAAATTGATTTCTTAAAGGTCACCAGTGGCCTCCAAGTTGTCAAAGTCAGTGGCCTTTTAACAAGTTTCAGCCACCTTGACTTGTTTGCTTTATCTGATACTATAAACAGCCTCCCCTTCCTTGAATTCTCTTCTGCTTTTCTTGGCAATGCCATACACTTTGCAGATTCCTCTTCCTTTTTTGTCTCTGAGCATCCTTTCTTCTTTTATTCCTACTTCCATTGTAAGTGACTGCACTGTTATCCACATTTATAAGTGAAGAAATAAAGGTTAAATAAACTTGCCCAAGGGTGAGCATCTAAGAAATGATTTTCCAGGTCTCCAACTCCAAATCTTATCTCTAACTCCTATGCCAGATATACTATGTCTAGATATTCTGAATCCATTACTAAAATGTATATTAGACATTGGTAACACACTAGGAAAAGTTCTATTTGTGTCAGAATAAGGTGAACAGAGCTTAGATTTGATTGATCATATCTAGGATCCCTTCAAACTCTGAGATCCTTTGGTTCCTTCTTTTCAGCTATTCCCCAACACAAGTCTTCCATTTCTGCTACCATTCACCAAACAGGCACCTACTTCTGCACCTTATTCATGTCATTTCCTTTGCCTGGTATGTCGTTGCTCTTTTTTTTACGTGTGAAAATCCTGCCGAAATGACAGCACCTAGTATACATGCTGCCTTCTCAGGAAACCTTCTGTATCATCCTAGTTAGAAGTGTCTACTTAAAACTATGAAACACCTTGGTCATTATTTTCATGTGAATTATTTAACATTGATTATAGACTATCTTGAGCTATGGATTATCTGTTCATACATATATATCTTAGCCTTTCAAATCAGTCATCAGCCCTTTATTAGAAAGACCTCTGACTCATATGTCTTTTAGTACAGATAAAGTATCTTGCACCTAATAGACACTCAAGAAATATTCGTTGATTAATCACATTTTTGCTTGAAGAATTATTTTCTCTTCCCCTTAATATTCTCTGTTCATTCTTTTGTCACTCCTAAAGTTGAATTTTGCATAAAGTTGAGCACTGCATGCATAATATTGATCAACTGACTGCCTCGCTTGTCCCTGAAGGTAAAACTCTAATCATTAGCGAGATTATATATTTAGAGCAGCCACAAATCATATTTGGGGTACTTGTGAAAAGAGTACCTGGTCTTTATGGAATCCTTTTCTCCTTGCCAGTTGAAATTTCATGAGTGTCCAAGGGAAATTGATAGGTGGGTTTGGGTGTCCTACCCTAACTCCTCTGTGAAATTAATCTGTAATCTGGATTAGATATAGTAGATCTGACCACAGACTCATTCTTTATGGATCTGGCTGGCTGCTTTGCAACTTGTATCTTAAACTGAGCTCAGAATTCTTCAGTGTGTCTTCTCAAATTTCACCTTTCCCCATGGAAATGTTTCCTCACTGGCGCTGCACTGCACAAATTGTTTGAGATGACAGCAAATCAGGTGGTACTCTGTAACTAAAGAGCAGAAGATTGTTATGTGCTTTTCAAATCATAATGCCAAGTTCCTGCCCTAAAAGATGTCAACTGGCTCCTGGTCTGAGATCTACCTGCATCTATAGAAAAAGAGATACCAATCTTCTTCTGAAATGTATGCAGTTAAGTGGAAGAATCTGAGTCAACATGGCCAACATGATGAGAATTAAAATCAGATGCATTCTTTTCAGCAACATCATGATATACTCATTTTCAAATAATTTGTTAGCTCTCCAAAGAGTGGGCAACCAGCCTGGGAATAATTATACCAAAGTGATCATCCAGACGTGGACATCAATCTACTTCTATTATCTTCACTCATAGGCTGGTGTTAAAAGATAGGTTTGTACTTAAATATGTGATGCCCAGTATTAAGCAGTATTGCCAAATTCATGTGAATGATGAAAAATAGCTCCATATGCAAAAGGATTCTTCAGTTATTTTCCATTTGCAATAATAATTGAACCCCAAGAATTCAAGATATCAATGAAGAACCTTCTTCAATGATTATTTGCATCAGTAGAGTGATTCTTAATCATCTTTTTTAATATATTTCATATGTTTTTCATTTTACACAAGAGATGCTAATAAACATAAAAGAGAAATGACTTTGACTAAGGTGGACTTATATCACCAAGAATATCACTATACAGTAAGGACCCTCAGAAAGTATCTAATCTTGATCATAGACCCCTAACTTAGTTCTCAAGATTTCCATTAGAATTTGTGGAAGTCAAATAACTTAACAATGTGAAAGATAGCGAACAGTTCCAACACTGCCAAATCTAGACTGATGAGAGTAAGTAGACCTACAGAGCAACAAAGAGAAGTTCAGTTAGACAAAAGGAAGAAGTATACTGGGATAAGTTATCAGGGGAAGTTGTTTAATCCTGCTTGGAAGAGAAATATAAAAATGAGATGAGCACCCATCTGTCCGGAGTACCTTTGTTTCCTTTCTTACCTAGAAGAGGGACAATGAACCAAGAAACTTTTTCTTTGACGCTCATAGCCCTCTGATTTACTACAGACTCACAGGGCTAAGACTTTTACTTTACATGTACTTTGAGGTCCACAAATGAAAGCATTGATTGTTTTTAAAGAGAGAAAATGCCATTGCTTTATATCTTGGTGTGTGGTATTCTAGCATGTCAGCTGAATTATTACATTTCCAAAGGCAAGAAGAGCCTATTGTTCCTTCAGAAGGAATTAAAATAAGAAAGAGTAGACTAATAGCCCTACTCAATTTTTTTTTTTAGTTCTTTGGACATTTTTTACCTGATTACAGTTTCAGCAAATGAAACTATATCTTGATAACTAGAGGAAATAAGGTAAGCCGACTTCATTCTTTCTCAGGTCTGATAATAACTCAGTGTGAAATCATCTTCAAGGACTGTTGTTGGGGAGATACTGAGTGTTATGAAAGAAGCAGGATATAAAAATGCAAGTACATTTAAGTTGTCCCAACCATTGGAATAGCTTTGGAATCATTTTGTGGCTTCATTTTACCTAGATCTTTTAGGTATTCTTCTCTCAACAGACATGAAGTGTGAGTCAGCTCCATGTGTTGGTAACAAGAAGCTAGTGGTAGAAGTTAAATCATAGTATTTTTGAAATAGAGTCCACCTGGACTAACTCCATCGTCTTTACAAATGAAGCAACTGAATCCTAGAGAAGCCACTAGTCTAAAGTCACATGGTTAATTAGTGGCAAAACCAGAAGTAATTAGTAGCAGATTAATATAAAAATTTCAAATTGTCCAGAACTGTGGCATGTGATTGATTTGTTTGTACTATACAAAGTGTAGCTATAACCTAGAGAAGCTGGCTTCCCATGTGCTAATCTATTACATGATGTATAGCAAGCTAACCCAGTGGTATTCGAAGGCTCATATCTGTTCCACCCACCAAGCAGTGGAGGCTTCCTTTGATTTGAAACTACAAAAAGAGTTTGAGACTGGGAAACAATTATGAGGGAATTGCTTTGATAGAGCTGAAATTCAGCAGCTCAGCAAAGCACAGAAGAAACAAACTCTTGTGACACCTGCTTATTTTGCAGGGGGCAGTTTATATCCCCCTTCCCAACCACCTGTGGGTCCATTGCAACCAAATAGGAAAAACTATTAGAATTATGTTTTGTCTGTGATTTAGACTTCGTTGAATAATTTGTCTAGGGAATCTTTCAAATTCTTGCTTTTTACCTAAAAACTTCTTGGAAGAAAATCAGTTTTAGATTAGTAAAACTCAATTTCAGAGTAAGAGGATTCTGAGATCTGGGGAGCTTATTTTCCTCTCCTGTTAGCTTAGTAAAGTTTTCAAAAGCAATTGTTATTCTTGGCCTTGTGTCCTGTAAGGGCCTCCTTGGCTTTAATAAGAGAAAGGACTATACTCAGACATGTAATGGAAAGAATACTAAAGATTGTGGTCTTAGTACTGGCTTTTTCATGTATTATCCTTGTGACCTTGGGTAAATCACAGAAGCCTTTAAAGCTTTCCTGTCTGCATCTGTATAACAGAGAGAGCCTTTAAAATCATCATAGACTAGTCAGCAGTTACTGCTGTGGCTTACCAAGGTTTGAATATGTGAGAGTGCTTCTCTCCCTCCATTTCTGAATGAAACTGAAGAAAAACACCAAAAGCAATGTAAGGAACAAAATGTAGTTTCAGCTTTATTATAGGCAAAACTGGATTGAATAACATGTGTTGTGTTTAAGGCCTTTTGAGGCTTCCTACCATATCCAGCTCCAAATGTATATCTTGATACCCACCTATGGGAAAGATTGAATCTTCAGAGCAGACCATTTACCCTGCCATTGTCATTGAGAGTGATGGCCTTTGTCATACTTCAGTAGAAACTAGAAATTAAGAGCAAGTTAAGCATGTAGGTCTGCCTCTGGAGGACAGTGCCAGTGCCCTGACTAAACTCTGCTCACTTTATACGAGACAAAGAGCCATCTCAACAGAGGGCATTCTGACCTGGGAGTCCAAATGCAGAGATAAAGCTATGAATGATGAATTTTTATTCTGATTTTACCGGTCAGATAAGTCAGTCCTCCTCCTGTGCCAAGGAGCCAACAGAGGTGGGATGAAATCTCAAAGCAGTGTCTATAGTACTGTCTGTCCTCTCACAAATAGAATGGATGTTTGGTGCTTCTCATGCAATGGTGATTAATGTGACAAGAACCACCACATCTCCTGAAATTGCTGTTTTTTTCAAGACTAATATTATGTCTGATTTTTCAAAGCACTATATTTCAGGTTAAAAAAATTATAATTCTTGATTGCGGTAACGTTGGTTTATCACAGTATGTAAGTGTTAGGTGTATGGCACCATGATTCAACATCAATATCCACTATATCATGCATCATGATCATCAGCCATGAAATGTCTGATTTTAGTCCACAACCATACAGTTCATCTCCCTTTGTCTAGTTCATCCACTCACACAAGTAGGGGAAAGTAGCTATGACAGTCCATTGTGTGGGACAAATCAATGGAGCTCTTCTAATATACCTATGTTACATTTAGATTTTTACTTCTCCATGTATGAAACCAAGAAAATTCCACATGCAACTCAGTCTCATGTCAACTAATGTAGTCTCAGAATCGTACCTTGCCGAGAAGAATTTTAAACACGGAATACCTCTGCTGCCATTTCAGCATTGCCGTTCAAATGGGTCTGCAAACTCTACGAGTCTTTTTCTTCCATGACATCAAAGTGCAATAATTAAAATACTGTATTACTACTACTCATAGTAACTACTACTATGAAGTACCTACTATGTGCCAGACACTGCTCTAAGTATTTCAGATGTGTTAAGTTATTTTGTTTTTACAGCAGCTCTATGGTTATTTGCATTTTACTGATAAAGCAAGTTAAATACAGAGAAGTAATTTGTCCAAGTAGTAAGAGGATTAGATCCAAATCTAGGCACAGTAGCTCCAGAATCAACACCAATTAAATCAGAATAGAAATGGGAGGGGGAAGGCAGGCAATGGTGTAATTTAAAGCATGCCAGATAATTCAGTATGCTCCCAGACTTGAGAACCCGGGGAAGCTGCTCATACTGCACCACAGCAGCTAGCTGTGTCTAGGCTACTGCAGTGCAGAGTGTTGGCCATTTCTAGTACTTTGTGACAGTATAGCTAGAGCTTCCTGTAGAGGACTGAAGTGATAGTGGAGCGGTTGACTAAAAGATGGATGATCAGTGGTGGTATAAATATTGACCACTCCAGGTATTTACACACAGAAAGAAGAGGATATGTAATTTGTAATTTTCACGTCCTCTGCTCTATTTTCTGGTACCCATTTATTATCTATTGAAATAAAAATGTATGGTGATGAATTCTTCTAATGAGCTACAAGATGGTCTTGATTTTCCCTCCAATCTTCAATTTCCTTGATAATATGAGCTATTCAGTGTAAGCCATGCAAGTTGTAATATTTCACATGGAACAATTGCTTGTGTAATAGAATTAATTTAAGAATGGTTTGCTTATTCTACTTTTCCATTTTAATAAACATAACTTTCATGGACAAGCTGTTTTATGGCATGTGGTGAGTGAAGGTCGATTGAGAGTGGTGGGAAAAGCCACCAGAGTTATGTCCATCTGTTGACGTGAAATGTTCTAGTGGGAGGCAGGAGAGGGGACAGGTTTCAGCAGGTGGCATTCCTTAGCTACACTCACTTCTGCATATTTGATTCAAGAACAACAATTCAAGATTGGCACTCTTTATTAAGTTTTAATTGCATGCCAGCCACTATAACCAAGTGTTTTTCATATATAAGTTCTAGCAAACTTCACAACAAATCTATAAAACAGTCAATTTTCTCTTTTGTTTCTGTATATCAAAACTATGAAACTTTCTCAGTCTATAGCTAGTAAGTGGTAGAACAGGAGAACTTAAAAAGAAGGGAGCAGAATAACATAGTTGTAAGAGCCCATGCTCAGAATCTTAACATTGACTTTTAGGCAAGTTATTATAGTCCTCTGAACTTCCATTTTCTCATCTATAAAATACGAATAATAATACCAAAACGTATAGGTTTTGGGGGGATTAAGTTAGAATATGAATAAATAGTGCTTTGTACATGTGTTATTGTCTTCAATGATATTTATTTCGTTTCACTAGATGTGAAGTATTGAGAGTCCTAGCATGTCCTGGTGGTTTAGCGGTTAAGTCCATCAGCATAGTCCATGTACATCCCAAGGACCTGGGTTCGCAACCACAGGCCGGATAGAACAAGCAAGATGAGCAACTAAATAAAAATATAAATAAAATTTTTCTTCCTCCTCTCTCTTCTTGCCTCCCCATCTCTGCTAGCCTTCATTCCTGTTGTACCTTTCCTTTAAAAAAGAAAAAAGAGTGTAACTCTGAATAAGACAAACAGTGACCCTGGCCTTGTAATGCTCACAGTCTAGACAGATAGTCATCAAGCAGATAATTATTTATAATTATACTTAGTGCTATGAAAGAGTGCCTGCTTATAGAGAACTCTCAGTAAATAAGAGCTAATATTTACTGAGTGGTTATTACGTGCTGGGCACTATGCCAGGTAGAGAACTCAGTGTAAGTACACAATCGGGATGAGGAGTAGAGGCATGTTCACAGAATTTTATTTCAATTCAGGGTGAGGTTAAAGAAGCCATATTCTTTCCTCAGTCTAGGAAACTTGGGGAAGGAGGAAGATGCTTGATTGAGTTCACTGAGAAGAGGAAAGATCAAGTTGAATCTGCCTTCTTTCCCTAAAATTACTTCCTAAGGATCCTGCAAGTCTCACTCCAAGGGTCATCCCACTGTGAGTGACTTTGTATCTGGAAAGATAGAGATTTTAAGAGGCCATGTGACAAGCCAGAGGAACCAACGAGATTTTCACTCAGACATGAATGCTAAGTGCTGAATTTGCTTCAAACCTTGGCATAAAGTCTGAGCAGGCAACAAGTCATACCGATGTGCTGCTTTCAGATGCTGATGTAAACATATTTATACATAAAAGTACAGTGGTTCTGTGGAAGAACTACTTTCTAATCTGGCCTTTTTTCTTGCTACCCGTAATTACCTTCATCCAGGATGCACAGCCTGAGAAACAGTTACTGATGTGTACTAAATTATCTCAGCAGGGTAACCACAAAATTTAAGATTCTCTTGATTTTGTGTCAGGACTCCGTTAAACAGTTCTTACCAACATTAGATGTGTGCAGAGGGCTACAGATCTGGGGGACTGGGGCTTACCATCAATTAAGACTATTGTCCTTTGCTGTGAGGTGCCACTCTATTGCATAGCCCACAAAGAGGGAAGTGCCTTTCACTTTTTGTCCTTCTGTCAAGCAGCCAGTGGTGGGAAAGCTTTATCTTGAAGCTCAGACTGCCCAGAAGTGTTCTCTGTTTTCATACAGTGAGTCAAGTAAAGGCAACTAAGGATCTTGAGTCCCTGCCTTTACTCTAGGTCACTCACTGAAGAAGTTAAATGTGACTTGGGACTTAACACACCAGTCAATAAAAGTCTGTTCT
This sequence comes from Solenodon paradoxus, assembly GCA_004363575.1. Lineage (NCBI taxonomy): Eukaryota > Metazoa > Chordata > Mammalia > Eulipotyphla > Solenodontidae > Solenodon > Solenodon paradoxus. The sequence continues at coordinate 18,334 of RJWH01006446.1, forward strand.
CCATAACTCTGTAAACTCATGTTAGTAATTTTACAGATGAGATCATGGAGATTCAGAATCGCAATAACTTACCCAAGACTGAACAGCCAGTAAGCTATTCAAACCGTGTGTTTTGTACGATGGGTTCTGTGCACTTTTCACTGTGTTCCCACTGCTTTCTAGGAGTTCTCAAGAAGGCAGTGACCTGATCAGAGCTGTACATTCAGAAGATACTCTAACCATAGTGTTCTTTTTTTTTTTCAAACATGGGTTTCAAAGGGGAAAACCTAGGGCTGGAGAGAGGATTTTGAAGACTTTTTAGATGCTCCAGGGAAGTGAAATATGGGCCTGAATCAGTGTCATGGGAGTAGGGATGGAGAAGGGATAAACACAAGAAATTTAATGCAGGTAAATTATTCTGAACTGTTACACCTTAGAGTCATAAAACATAAATGAAAACTTTCTAACCTAGTTCCAAGAAAATAGCTATGACAACTTTTACATACAGGTGAGTCAACTAAGATTCAGTCCAAGTGATTAGCCCAAGGTCATGAATTAGTTTAGGCAGAAAGGAACTGAAATTTAGAATTCTTTTTTCCCACGATAGTCCTCTTTTCACTAAACAAGAGATCTCTCAAATTTGGTTTGTTTTTTCTTGATTTGTTAATTTGTTTTAAAATACTTACATTATTAAAAAAAAGTTGCAAGCAGGAATGAAGACAGGCAAGCAGGAAGAGAGAGGAGCAAGAAGCATTTTTTAATTTTATTTAGTTGTTCATCTTGGTCATTCCCGTGTACCCAGGTCATGAACCCAGATCATTGAGATGTCTGTGGACTTTGCTAGCTGAGGGCAGTGGATGAAACTGCTAAACCACCAGTTTGTCAATAGATATTTAGATTATTCCTATCCTTTTGCTACAACAAATAATTACACAAAGAACATCTATGAGCCTGCTTCTCTGTACACGGGAGCAAGTATTACTCTACAATAGAACACACACACAAAAAAATGGGATCGCATAGTTGAAACATTCAGGGCTTGGATGATTAATACCAGAATGACTTCTCTCTCCAAAGGTTTCAACAAGTTGCACTCCCAACCCCGGTTTGACAGAGTCATTCCCTTCTTCTTTCCAGCATATGATATTCCTGTGAATTTTTGCCAATTGACAGATGAGACGGTAGCTACTTATGGCTTTAATGTCCTGATAAGTAATGAGTTTGAGCATCTTTTTCAAATGTATACACATCTTTTTTGTTTTCTTGTAAATCATTTATGAGATCCTTTGCCCATTTCCTAGGTTATTTGTCTTTTAATTTTAGGTTGTAAACATTCTTCCTATGTCATGGAAATGAGTGTTTTTCCATTAAATGTGTTGTAGATGTCTTTGCATGTAACTTAAACATAGTTTCTTCTGTGTTCTTTTACATCAAATTTATTCTTAAAGTTGTTTCCCTCCTGCATATTCTCTTGCCATTCCTGTAAGTATAGAAAACCACACATTCTGGATTTTTCAGAATGGCCTTGGTGTTACATGTTCTATTTCATTGTCCTCCAAAATACAGCTTCCTGTGTCAAATCATGCTTTCCACATGTAGAGTCAGAAAGTTTAGTCATTCCACCAATAATGGTTACCAGTACAGTTCCTGCTCTGTTTTTCAGACAGGATCCAGGTGCTTTTTAAGGGGGAAAAATAGGGTAGCAGGACACACCTGTCTTACAGCTGTGGAATCTGATATGTGCTAAAGGGAATGTGAGTATGGTGTAAATGCTAGTCATTCTCAACATCGTGTACCCAGCTATCCTCTGCTATGACATTCAGACAGCTTAGGTACTTCGGAATGTTCATTTGCCATTTGAAAGTGTTCGATTACACAGAAGAAGGTCTGCAAAAGTTCTGCCTGGAGTCCATAAAGGGATCTGGAACTTCTTCTTTAGACTCATAGAAGCAGCCTTAAATTCCTATTCATATTCTTTATATATATACAAATATGTCATTTCTAAGAAATAAAAAGTTTGCTGATTAATTTTGGCACACCCTTGATGGAGTAGTGGTTTGGTCAACTGCTTTCATCCAGCACAGTCCATGTATATCCCAAGGACCCTGGGTTCATGTTCTGGGGCCAGGGAGAACAACCAAGATGTACAACGAAATAAAATGAATAAAATACTTCTTCCTGCCTACCTGCCCCTGCTCACCTTCATTCCTGCCTGTACCTTTTCTTTAAAAATAAAAGTTTATTAGTTAATTGTTTAATCCCCAAGATAGTAGCCATTTATGCAACCAGCTTAAAGGCAGTCTCAGAACAATAGACAATTATAAACAAATATAATAATATTATAGTCAGCAAGCATTCATTGAATGCCTACTCTGTGTCACCTACTGTGTGTCAGATGCTGTTGGATGGAAGGATGAATATGCTTGTTCCTCATAGAAGCAAAGAGAAAAGACCTGGATCTTGTGACTACATCTGGTAAATAGAAGATATTCCCTTTTATTTATGAAAACCATTTCCCTAGGAATTTCAAAAGGAACATTTTGGTTAGTTTTGAGCTAGAATAACTGAATTTCTTGAAAGCAATAAAACTGAATTTATCCTCATTTAATCAACACCAGTGCTTGTTTCCTGTATTGTTTTCTCAGGAGTCCCATTATTACAGAAAAAGCTGGTATGAGCATTCAGGTAAACAAAAAAGATGCCCTGTCCTTTATCAAAATGTCCTTTGTCTTAGTGTCAGTGACACCTTTAGGATATGAAATGGTGAAAATGATCTTGCTTTGGCTTGATGCATTTTTAGATGGTAGGAATAAGAGAAAGTAGTGAGATGCGGGCTTTAAGCCTGCTTAAGTCTTAATTGTCCTCAGGAATGACACATTTTTCACTGAGAAGTGTTCAGGGGGTAATAATTGACTTCCTGTTGCAAACTGAACTTGGCTTGAGAAGAACATGTTTTCCCTAGATTATGAAATAAGCCATGTTGATATTGTATTTTTTAAATTAATTCAGTAAACATTTGCTCTGATAATTGGACCTCATAGAGCTTCATGCAGAAGGTACATTTTCATTTGTGTGTGCAATTTAAAAGTTTCTGAAGAGTAGGTCAGCTTAAAAAATAACTAGGAATGCTGGACTGGTTATCTTTTCCCCTTTCTGCCCTGCCATCTCACCCATGTGGAAATTCTAAGGCATTAGACCTTCAAGGATAGCTCTGCATTATGGATTTTCATCTCTCTGAATCCTGCCTTCCATGTAGCACACATGCTCACACCATTACTCACAATTGTTCTTTGAAAAGGTCAGACGGCCTTTACTTTCAGGAGAGCTTCTTGGTTATATTTGCAAGTTAGCAAGTTACCAGTAATTCTATCCCCTTCCCTGTGGAGCAGATGCTCAAGTCTTGCAGATTTCGTTGGCCACTTGGCTAGTTTCCTTCTAAGGCAAGAAATTATACCTCTGAACACCTCCACAAGGGTCAAACAACCTCCATAGGCGGACTAAAAACTTAATTAGAAATAAGAAAAGAATCAGAGCATTCAAGAGGGTACTGGGGAGAAGAGATGGAGTGGTTGGTGTGAAAGAGGGGGTACTTAGAGATCATCTAGTTCAATGATTGGCAGCCAACAGGCCTGAGAGATACGTTCATGTTTCTATCTGTTTGGCACTAGAGTCATGATCCTTGTGAGAGGGTGATGGTGACTGAAAGCAGGTATACCTCTAGAGAAGCTTCTAGAAAGTATTTCCAGTGGGAAGGGCCTATGTGTAAGTTTTTAAAACTGCCCGCTCCCTCAGCTTTTCTTGAGCTAAATTTCCAAACACCGTTCAGCAATTCCATAGCAGAGTTGTGACTTAACCCCAGGTCAACAAAAGGAGGGAAAGACATGTAACTATGTGTAATGGCATGCCTGCTTCCTATCACTTATTCCTTAAATTGTTTCAAGTAGCCTTCATCTCCTACCAGACACCTTCCCTTGAGCCTTGTTACAGCAGTACTGGATGCCTTGATAGAACGTGTCTTGTGCTTTCCATCCATTCCCTCTAGCCTCTTTCTCTTAGCCAGGCAAAGACCAATTTATTCCCCATAATGAAAATTATGTATTACAGTGTCAATTATTTTATGCCCAAATATCGACAAATAGTGACTTTTGGCTACATTAATATGCATTAAACTTCACAGTTTTCATCTTATTTGAAAGAAAGCATTGCCAAGACCTAGCTCCAACATGGCACCTGGACCATTGCCCATGTCCTAATCTTTCAGTATTAATTAAGTTTCCTCCTGTGTTCAAATTAGTACTTTGTTACTCTTGCAGTACTTGCTACTTTTTGTTTTGTATTACAGGAATTTATATACACACAGATTCCACTATAAGTTCATGATGGCAAACATTGTGTCTTGTTCATCTTCATATTTCTTCCCTCAGTACATATCACAGTGCTATGCACATAGTAGGTGCCTAGTAATAGACTGAGTGAATTTATACATTTTTCTTATTTTAATACTTCTTTTTTTCAACTTGACAAATTCCCTGCTAGATTGTCAGTGCTCCAATGACAGAGCCTTATTGTGTTTGTTTATTTTTTCATTCTATAAATAGTTATATTCCTGCTATGTGCCAGGCACCATTTTAAGTGATAGGTATACAGCTGTAAATAAACCAAACCTGGCCCTGCCCTCATAGGGCATATATTCTAATGAATGAGACAGATAATAAATGGATAAATACAAAAACTCACGGCTTTATTTTAACAAAAATGTTAATAAAATGGTTTAAGGTTATGCAGAATGAACAAGTACTACAATTTAGATAGGGTAGTCAGGGAAAGACTGAGTAGATGCCATTTAAGCAGAGACTTTGTCTTTCTCTTACCACCCTGCCTCAAACTACCATAGCTAGCATAGAGATAATTATATAGTTAACTGCATGTGATATTTACTGACTTCACAGCATCCTCATAAGGTAGTAGACTAAGAGTCAGTATTGATTACTGCCTAAAATGTAGACTCTGGAATCTTGGGCTTAGAGCTGCCATACACTTGAATAAGTAGCTAACTTCTCTATACCATTAGTTCGCTAAATCTGTAAAATGGGAAAAAGAACACCTACTATAGGGTGATTTTGCGGATTAAATTGAATAGTGTATGTTATATTACTTATTATGAATACTGATTATAATAGGGAATTTAAAATTTTTATGAATCCAATATAAAGTCCAGAAATAGACCTATACATACATGAGACTCAGATAAATAGCAGAAGTGGCATGTCAATCAATGAAAAATGTAGAGACAATTTAATAAATGGAGCTAGAAAAATGATTATCCATTGGAAAATGATGAAAATAAATCCTCCCTCACACATTATACTGGATCAATTACAAATATAAATTTCAGTTGTTGAGTTTTTTAGTTCTTTATGCATTTTGGATATTAGTCAGATGTACGAATAAAAAAAACAAGCAGAAAAACCACTATTTGCAATAGCCAAGAGCTGGAAACAACCTAAGTGCCTATTGACAGATGAGCTGATAAAGAATACATGGTATATATACACAACTTTTATGCGATGCATAATCTCAGCTATTACATAAGATGAAATCCTACCTTTTACAACAACATGGATGAACCTACAGGGAATTATGCTTTGTGAAGTAAGTCAGGAGGAGAAGACAAATATCCTCTGATTTCACTCAGATATGGTATATAAAGAAATTAAACAAATGAACCTAATCAAACAAACAAACAAAAAAAAAGACTTTTATTCTATAGGACCGTAATTAGTGTTTACCGAAAGGGAAGATCAGGGAGAGTAGACAAATCAGGTAAAGCGGTCAATTATATGGTGAAGGACAAAATTTTTCTGTTGGTGATAAACTTATTATATATATAGATATAGATATAGATATTGATTTACAGTGATGCAGACCTTAAACCAATATAGTGTTATGATGCACTGTTCCTTCAACAAAATTGAAAAAATTAAAAATTTTAGTGGAAAATGTCATTGTCTATCTCTTCCTGATTTTTGAATAAAGAAAGATATCTTAAGGTACTAAAATAATTAGTTATAAAATAAAAGATTGGTACATTTAAATTTTAAAATGCTCATCAAAATACACCTTCAAGAATAAAGATGAGTTATAAATGGATCAAATGGTCACAAAGCAAGTGACAAATAAATAATATCAAAAATATAATATCAATAATAGTAAGAATGGGTGGAGGGAGTCAAAAGGTACAAATTTCCAGTTATAAAATAAATAGGTCATGGGATGTAATGTGCAGCATGGTGACCATAGTAAATAATGCTGTATTGCATATTTGAAAGTTACTGAGAGTGCATTTTCCATAAGAAAAGATTGTTAACTATGTATAGTAATGGATGTTAGTCTTCATGTGGTAATCATTTCACAATATACAAATATCAAATCATTGTGGTGTACACTTAAAATGAAGATAATGCTAGATATCCATTACACTGTAAATAAAAATACATAAAGAAGTTGAAAAACATTACTAAGAAAGCACAAATAATCCTATAGAAAATGAACAAAAGACATGAATAGACAATTGAGAGAATTTCAAGCACATATGTTCAATAAACTTATGAAGATGTGCAAATCAAATCATAATAAGACCATTTTCTCTCCAGCTGGTTGGCAAAAAAGTAAAAGGTGACAATACCAAGCAGCCAATCTCAATCGGGTTTAAAGTTGTAATCCCATTACTTGTAAAGAATTAGTTTCTCCCCTATGCATCTAGAAGAGTACCATTTAAGTAACATTGTTGAGAAAATTGAGGAGACAGTCACTGAAAATCATTTTCTGTGTTCGGTGCTTCAGATGACAAATACTAGCTAAGAAAGGCAAGTATTGGAGAAGATGTGGAGTCATATGATTTCTTATATATTACTGGTAGGACTATTTATAAATTGATGCAAGCACTTTGGAACACATTTTGACATTATCTCTTAAAGTTGAACATCCATAGACCATTTGACCCAAAAATTCTACTTCTAAATAAATACCTAATTGAAACTTTTATTCGTGTAAAACAGGAAGCATGTACAACATAGCCTGCAATACAAACCTGTAGTGACAACCTAAATTTTCATCAACATTAATAATGGATTCATAAACTATTGTATATTTATGCAGTGGCATGTTATCCAGCATTCAGAACTAGTGAACTATCTCCATATGAAAAAATATTGAATTAATCTTAGCAATGTAATATTAGATTTTAAAGGCCCTAAAAGTTTACATAGCACATGCTATTTTTTAAATTAAAGACAAAAATTTGAATATATTTTCATATAAAAGTATACCTTCTATATCAGCATGACAAAACTAATTTTTATAAAGCAAAAGGATAATAAATACAGGATTCAGGATGAAGTTAACCTGGGAAGTGGATATGTAGGACAGGGGTATGGGAATCCTTATAGTTAGGTTTAAATTATCGTTGTCTCAGTTTTTACTTTGGGTTGTGAGTTTCCAGGTGCTTATTACATTATTTAAAATAACGAACTAAATAATTAGAGGGCCAGTGCTGAGAGTGTATCATAAACCAAGTATCATGATTCATCTAATTGTATGCACCTGAAAGACTAAAAACAATACACAAATAATAAAGTATTTAGCCCAGTGCTTTTGATGTAAAATAAGGCTGGGTAAATGGCAATTGTCATTGCTATCATTTCTTCTTCCTCCTCCACTTTTGCTTCCTATCAGGCAAACAGTATTTTCCTATTGTGCCTGGAAATTATTAAAAATAGTACTTTGCATGAGGCTGCCCCAAGTAACTGAGAGAACTAGGCCCAAAATTTAATAACTCCTAATTTTTGACCTTTTATAAATCCATTAGACCTCTTTCATTGAAGTGTGCTTTTTTTCAATGATCAAAGTACTCTGTACATCTACTTTTAGGATTTTGACAACACCAAAAAGCTTTAACCTCTGCATGTTATGACTTTGGTACTCAAAGTCATAATAGTAATTTTATCTAATAGTGCCAGATGGTACTGAATTAGGGCTCTCTGCTAGAAGATTTTAGTGTGTGATGAATGGGTAGTTAAGAAAATGCACTCCTAGCCTAAATCTAAATCTTCTAGTGATTATTATTTATTTATTAGACCTTATATAGTCCCTTCTCTTTATTCCCTGCCACAAACAATACTGTATTCCCACTATAAAAAGATATGAACTATAACCTTTGAGAACAGACTTTTAATATCACAGTGGGGAGAAATGACCTGGAGGTGGTTGTCTGACATCAGTGGAGGAGGTTTCAGTGCATGACAGGAGAAATGAAGCTGAGGGACTACCAGAAGATAAAATTGCATGTAGGAAAACAGGGCGAAGGCAAGAAAGACAGGATAGTATTGGGGGGAGAAGTGAAGGAACCACAAGCCAGAGGACTTAGAATTTCACCTAAACTCTGCCTCAATATCATTGTTTGACCTTAAGCAAATTACTTACATTTTTAAGTCTTGATTTTCTGGGCTAAAATTAAGAGATTAGACTGTATAGTATTATATATGTCTGTTTAAGCATGAGCATCACAATAATTAAGACAAATAGGGAGACTTCTACTTCCAGGAAATGGAGTATGCATATTTTATTCCTTCCTTGAAGCATAATAAAAACCTCTGAATATTATATATAAGAAAGTCATAAGAAGACAAAGGAGCAGAGGAAAAGACAATCTCTCCAGGGACCTTGGAATCTGAGAAGTAACATGGCAGTGAGTTCCCTCAGGGACCTTGGAACCTGAGAAGTAGCATGGCAGTGAGTTCCCTGGGTTTTCTTTTTGTCTTATGTGCTTAAGGTAGAACACTTGGAGCTTAAGAAACTGACAACTCAGAAACACCAATGTATACAGACTTTCCTCAAAAAAGCCCCAACAAAAGACTGCTCTCTTTTGCCAAAGGACCAAGAATGAGCAGTTCTGCAATGGAAAACTTGTAGACAATAAATAAATGCCAAGGACTAATGCTAAGTAGTGGCAGAGGAGACAAAGTACCTATCTGGGACTTTCATCCCTATTGGCCAGTAATGAACCATCTCTACCCCCACTCTCCCACTGGATCAAGAAAGACTTGGGAGCTTGGATATCATAAGGCTCCCCTCCCCACTGTTGTGATGTCAGAGGAAGTAGAAGAGATTCAGAATGATATCTCCCAACATTAAGTAGACTACTTCAACCAGGTTTTAGTGGAAACTGTCTGAGGAGCTGGAACTCTCACCCCTGTGCACAATAAGAAAGAGAACACATCCCTCAGCTGTCAACAGAGGATAAGGGAACGTCTACTTCTACGTGGCAGTAATGTGCAATACTCTCTGGCTCCTGATACTAAACAGGGCCAAGTAAATAGGTTTAAATAGGATCCAGTCTCATAATATCCAAAGACTCCAGGTTTCTGTTGAAAAGCAATCATCATATCAAGAACCAGGACGATTTCTAACTGAATGATAAACAACTATCAACAGATGCAAACACTGAGAAGACAAAATTGTTAGAATTATTTAGTAAAGATTTCAAAATAGTTATGCTAAAGAAATCTTCCAATGGGCAATTATGAGCACACATGAAATAAATAGAAAACCTCATCAATGAAATAGAAAGTCTCAGTAAAGATATAAAAGTTATTAAAAATGAACCAAATATAAAAATTTTAAATGAAAAATAGAGCAATAACTAAAACTGAAACCTCTGTAGATGAGATTAAGAGTAGAATGGGGAGGAGAAATGAAGGAATTACTGAACTGGATGGTAGAACAGTAGAAATTACCCAATCTTAAAACAGAGAGAAAATAGATTAACGTATAATGAAAGAGCCTCAGGGACCTGTGGCATAATAAAAGATGTAACATTTAAGGAGAGAAGAATGGAATTTTATTTTATTGTATCCTTCGACCAGTATCTCTCCATTTCCCCCACCTCTTATCCCCTGGCAGCCAACATTCTATTATGTTTCAGTGAGTTCAGCTTTTTTAGATTCCACAATTGTAAGTGAAATCATAACAGTATTTGTTGTCTTCTAGCTGACCTATTTCACTTAGCATAATTCCCTCCAGCCCATGCATGTTGTTTCAAATGGTAATATTGCCTTCTTTTTGTGGATGAATAATATTCCATTATATAATTATATTACATCTTCTTTATATTCTCCCACTGAAGGACACTTAGGTTGTTTCCATGTCTTGGCTATTGTGAATAACGTACTGAACCATGAAAGTGAAGATATCTCTTTGAGGTAGTAATTTCATGTCCTTCTGATAATATACCTAGAAGTGGGATTGCTTCATCATATAGTAGTTTTGTGATTTTTGAGTGACCTCCACATTGTTTTCCATGTTGACTATACCAATTTATATTTCCACAAACAGTACATCAGATTTCCATGTTCTCCACATCCTCACCAGCATTTGTTAACTTTTATTTTTTGCTTTAGTTAATAGCCAGTCTAATTGGTGTGAAGTGATATCTCATTGTGCTTTTATTTGCATTTCCTTAATGAACCTCTTCATACATGTTGTTGACCATTGCTGTCTTCTTTGGAAAGCTATTTTAAGTCCTCTGGGCATTTCAAAACTTTTTTTGTTATTTGCTATTGAGTATGTGAGTTATATGCTACATATTAACTGCCTATCAGTTAGATAATTTGCTAACATTTTCTTCCATTCTGTAGGCTGCCTTTTCATTTTTCTGATTGCTTCTTTTGCTATGTAGGAAATTTCATGTTTGAAGTAGCCTTATTTTATTTTTGCTTTTGTTACTGAGATTTTGGCGTCATATTCAAAAAGTCACTGCCAGGTTCAATGTGAAGGAGCACTTTTGTTTTCTTCAGTTGTTTTATAGTTTCAGGTCATACATTTAAGTCCTTAATCTATTTTGAATTAATTTTTGTGAGTGGTATAAGATAAGGATCCAATTTCATTATTGTGTATGTGGATATCCAGTCTTCTCAACGTATTTTATTGATGAGACTATCCTTTTCCCATTGAGTATTCTTGGCTCTACTGTCAAGCATGAGTTGACTATATATGCATAGGTTTATTTCTGGGCTCTCAATTCTATTCCATTGTTCTATGTATTTTTTATGCCAATACAATGTTGTTTAGATTATGATAACCTTGTAATGTAGTTTGAAATCAGGAAGTGTGATACCTCCAGTTTTGTTCTTATTTCTCAGAATTGTTTTGAATATCTTGTGATTCCATATAAATTTTAGGATTTTTTGTGAAAAATTCCTTTGGATTTTGATGGGAATTATTTTGACTCTTTAGGTAGTATGGACACTTTTTAAAATAATTTTTATCAGAGTAACAGTGAATTAGCATTATTTAAGTTTCTAGATGGGCATCATTGTAAATCACTATATATGTTACATTATGTTCACCACTAAAATGGACATTTAAAAAATATTAGCTTTTCTGATTCATGAACAACGGATATCTTTTGCCAGTCTTGGGTGGGGAAAATCAAAGTGGGGCCTTTGTTTGGTGCCCTCAAAGACTGGGGAAGTTGATTACTCATACCACTCTTCCTTTTTCTGCAGGCAAGATCCATCTTGGGGCTAAACTGTGCAGGCTTGGGAAATCCAGAGATTTGGGCAAGATGAAACTTGTTCTTCATTTCCTTGTTGTGCTGTTATTCAGTTTTTATTCTGTTGTGTTGCTGAAGTTTCTTAAGTGGACCCTAGAGCTCTCCAAGAGCTGTTTGTGTTTTGTGGGGGACTAAGCTGGGGTCTCCTACATTGTCATTTTGGTGTACCCACATAAATTTGACAACATATGAAATTAACCACTGTCTCAAAAAACATAAAATGTCCATGTGCTCATACTACAACTTGATATGATGCAAAATATTTGAACAATCATATAACTTTTAAGGAAATTGAATTCATAATTTCAAATTGCCCAAAATCAAATCTTTGTGCAAAATTATTTCCCTGGAGAATTCTGTCAAGCTTGTTAAGAAAAATAGAATTAGCACCAATTATACACAAATGTTTCCAGAAAACCAAAAAGGTGAGAACAATTTCAGCTGTTTTTATAAATCTAATACTACCCTGCTATCAAAATGAGACAAAGACAATACAAAATATAAAACAGATCACTACTTCTCATTAATATAGATGTAAAAATCCTTTAAAAATATTGGCAAACCAAATTCAGCAATATATAAAAAGAGCTATACACCATGACTGTGGAGTTTATTTTAGAGCTGCAACGTATTTCAGTATTTGAAAATCAAGCAGTGTAACCTACCATATTAACACATTGAAGATGAAAAGTCATAAAATCACATTAATCAATATAGAAAAATAATTTAAAAATTAAGTATCGTTCATGAGTAAAATTCTTAGAAAAGAATAGAAATAGAGGGTAATTTCTTCAATTGATTAAGATTATCTACTAAGAACTTACAGGTAACTTGGATGAAAGTCTGGATTGTCTGCCTCCTACCCCCACTCACACTGCCAAGATCAGTAACAAGACAGGCATGGTCACTATCACCACTCTTTTTTTAAAATAATAATCATAGTTTATTTTGCTATATTCATTTTAAGATATTGAAATTATATCTCAATCTGTATTACACACCACACCCACCACCAGAGTTCCAGTGCCCTTTATCACCACTTTGTTCCCTTCTTCATTCCTTCCTCTCTCACCTGCCTTGGTAACCACAGTCTTAAGTCCTGTGAATTTTGTTAGGGTTGGTCTATTTATTTGTTTTGTTTCTTTATAGTCCGCATATGAGTGAAATCATCCTGCATTCCTCTTTTTTTCCTGATTTATTTTTGCTTAACATGATCCTCTCCAGTCCCATCCAGATGGTTGCAAAAGTCACAATTTTGTCTTTTTAAATAGCTAAATAGAATTCCATTGATTATATATGCCACAGCTTCTTTATCCAGTCATCTGTTGATGAGAATTTAGATTATTTTCATGTCTTGCCTATTGTAAAATGTGCTGCTATTAGTACAGAGGTATAGATAATTTTTCTGATTAGAGATTTTGTATTCTATGGTTATATGCCTAGGAGACAATATCACCACTCTTATTCAACATAATGTTAGTAGTTTTGGCCAATGAAATAAGCCAGAAAAAGGAAATTAAATGCATATAGATCAGAATGATAAAACTGTCCGTATTTGCAGATGACATGGTTGACTACATAGAAAATTCATATGAATATGCAAAAAGCCACTAGAACAAATATATGAGTTCAGCAAGTTGTAGGATATAAGATAAGCATACAAAAATTGATCGTATTTCTATTAGCAATGAACCACATGGACACTGAAATTTAAAACACAACCATTTAAAATCACACAAATAAAACAAGACTTAAGTGGAAATTTACCAAAACATGTATAGAATCTATATGCTAAATTTGCAAAACCCTAATAAAAGAAATAAAATAAGACTTAAATAAATGGAGAAACAAACCATATTTATATATCAGCAGACACAGCGTAGTAAAGATGTCAGTACTTTCCAGGTTGATCTTTAGGTTCAATTCGACTCCTATAAAAATTCTAGCAAGGTAATTTTGGAAACATACACAGCTTATCCTAACATTCATATGGAAAGTCACAGACCCTAGAAGAGCTAAGTTAATCTTGAACAGAAAATAATATATTGGAATGTGTTTGGTAGTATCAATCTACCAAATATTGTCTTGCTATATGGGTACAAGATTGTAAGGTATTTAACAAGGGAGATTTTCTAGCTATCTTTTTGTGATTGAATTGTGGTTGAGAAGATATTCTGACTTCAAAAATATCTGTGCCAGCATTAGCATGCCTGAGCTCCTTCATGCACATGCTTGGTCCCTTGAAATTGTTGCTGATCAACTTGATCAAGATTATTGATCATATATTTTAGTGTATGTGTTAAAAAAAGAAGACTGACATTGGAGTGACAAGTACATAGGTCAATGGAACAGAATAGAGAATAGATCCACATAGTGTACTCAACTAATTTTTCAAAGGTGCAAAAGTAATTTAATAGAATGAGGATAACCTTTTGAACCAATGATGCTGGAGTAATTAGACATCTGTGGGTAAAAAGAAGAGCCTAGATCTAAGCCTCAATCCTTATGCAAAACTTAATTCAAGGAATGGTGGACTTAATTTTAAACTGTAAAATTATAAAACTTTTAGGAAAAAAATATTTGGGATCTAGTACTAGGCAAAGCGTTCACTTAGACCACATAAAAAGCACAATCCATATAAGGATAAACTGATGAATTAAACGTCATCAAAATTACACTTTTATTCTGTGAAAGACCTTATTAATGGGACAAAAAAGATAAACTATGGACTAGGAGAAAACATTTACAAATCATGTATCCAATAATGGATTACTTCCTAGGCTATATAAACAACTCTCAAACTCAGCATCAAAAACTAATAACGCAATTAGAATATGGGCAAAAGACATGAACATGTTTCATCAAAGACCATATATATAAAGGGAAAGATTCAAAATCATTACCATTAAGGAAATGCAAATTAAAATCAAAATGAGATATCACTTATCTGAGTGATTAAAATAAAAAAATAATTTCAATACCAAATTCTGGCCAGAATGTAAGAAACTGAAACACTCATATGTCACTGATGGGAATGTACAGTAGTACACCTTTTGTGGAGAAGCATGGTGATTTTTTAAAAAAACTAATTATGTAGCTACCATACCACCCAGCAATTACACTCTTGGACATTGACCCCAGACATTGACTTAAGTTCACACTGAAACCTATACATGAATCTTTATAGCAACTTTATTTGTAATAGCCCCAAGCTACAAACAACTGAGATGGGTGAATAGTTAAGCAAATTGTGACATACACATACCATGGAATGCATCAGCAATAAAGATGAACTGTTGATGCATACACCTACATGGCTGTATCTCCAGAGAATTATGCTGAGTGGAAAAAAAAAAAAACAGTCCTGAAAGATCACATTTCATGTGATTCTATTTATATAATGCCCTTGAAAATATAAAATTATACAAATGAAAGCCAAATTGGTGATTTCTGGGGTTAAGAAGGAAGTTGGTGTGGCAGGAAGCTGAGTATGACTATAAAAGGGCAACATGAGTGATTCCCATGGTATTGGAAATATTCTGTCTTTAACATATCAGTGCCATATCCTGGTTGAGATATTGTCCTACAGTTTTGCAATATGCTCCCGTTGGGTGAAATGGGTTAAGATACACAGTACCCCTTTACTATTTCTTCTACCTGTAGTTGAGTCTATAATTATCTCTAAATAAAAGCATAATTAAAAAGAAAAGAGGTGAATGACCACCCCAAAGGTCAAAACACATGAACAGTTGATCCCCTTTCTGAAAAGCAATGGTTGAAAAAAAAAAGGAAGCAACAGAAAATGGGCAGAGCTGTTTTGAGTTGGTAACCTGTTCATATTTTTCCTCTCTGGCTATCTGAAAATAAGGGCAAAGAATTTCACCATAAAAAAGTTATTTTCTTCTGCTGCCTGTCAAGCCTTATTCTGGACAATGTATAGATGCAGGAACTAAACAGGGTGCTTCCTGGATATATACTGATGTATAGATGTACTCACTCCAAGACCTAGATTCCTTTGCTACAGGACCTGTTCTTTCATCTGTACAACTTGGACAAAATGCATTCTGCATGACTGCTGCGGTGAGGGCATGAATATTAAGGGAGCAGGCATATGCATGGATGAGCACAGATATGCCCCTACTGGCAAGATTAGAGGGCAGGTGTTAAGGATGGATGAATATTGCCACATGCCCACAGGTAATTTGATGTCCTCATTCCAAGGAAAATACTGAAAGTGAAGAAAATAAAAGAGTGGGTAATTAAGATTTGAAAATTCTTGTAGAATGTATGGAAATGGTATGCTTTAGTCATAGGAAAAGAGTTGGAAAAAATAAATAGCATTATACTTCCAATGGTGAAAATTCATTTACTACGGTGCAGGGTACATTATACCAAGACATTTGGAAGTAACGACTTTTGCCTGAATAAATATGCTTTGTGCTTCCACAGTTTTCATCTTTTTAGAGGCAACCATTACCAATTGCTTACCTTAGCTAATAAGTTAGAATGTGTATGCCACCAGCTGTTTTCCCAGGCTCAAGGTCAATTTGCTGATTGATATTCTTCCTTTTCCCCAGTAGGCCCACCTCCAGCTTATCCATCCAGAAAATGAGACCAGTATGCTAAGATATTATATTTACTTTTAAAGCATAAGATCCATGCAGTACGAAGAAAGTATTAATGAGCTTGCCATTAGTCAAGTCACAAACGTAAAATACCAGAAACATAAAACACAGTATACAGCAGCACAATGATCCTTCAGAAGCTGCACAGGAGAAGCACCTTTGAAGAGGAAATCAATGCTAAGCAATGTTGGAGGGTCCGTCACCTTGGAAGATAATTTAGCCATGAATTGCAATCAAAATACACTGTTTACAGTTTTCCAATGCAAAGTACAACAAAGACCATTCCCAGGCAAAGTACAGTAGTCACAGCAGTGATCTGAAGCAAAGTACAACATCCCTACTTAAAAGTAAGACACCACCTAATATACGGTTCAATCTTCATCTCTATGGAAATGTTAAGTAGCCTAACTCTTTGAGAGAGGCAGCATTGAAGAAAGAGTTAGAATGAAAAATGTGTCTGATTTTAGGAGTGTGTATGTGTGTGTGTGTGTGTGTGTGTGTGTGAGAGAGAGAGAGAGAGAGAGAGAGAGAGAGAGAGAGAGAGAGAGAGAGAGAGAGAGAGAGAGAGAAGTAAATTAGTCAGTGAGAACACAGAGGTTTGCAGATGTCAAATCAGCTCTAGGAATGTTTAAAAATCACAAGTTTATCCTGTGACCTATTTCTTTCCTTTGTAACTTACAGGTCTGACAAACTTTTGAGGATAAAAATTGCATCATAGAGCCTGACCTAAGATATCACCCATGTGCTTAATACTCAGACATGTGGGATTCTAGAGTCATAAACCCAAAAGTGATCTTAGAGATACATCTCTAGTTTTTAGGAAAGGAAACTGTCAGAGAGCAGACTTGCTGTCTAGATGTTTGCATAATAATAATGACAACCTCAATAATAACAGCAAAAGAAGTAATAGTAGCAGACTTTTTTGAGCTCCTACTATACCATGTACTGTTCTAAGAGCTTTACATGGATTACTTTGTGTATTCTCAAATACTCTTCTGAGTTCATTTATAACCATATGCCCCATTTTGTAGACAAACTGAAACACAGGTTTAAAAAGATATTTTACTATTTCTTTTGTTTACATCAGTATATTCATTTTAGGATGTTGAAATCACACCTCAGTCTGTGTGTATTTCACACCACACCCACTAGCAGAGCTCAGTGTCCTTACTGCCACCTTGATGTCTTCTTTCTTCCCTCCCCCATCCAACCCCTCTTGTAGCCATAGTCATGTGTCCTGTGAATTGTGTTGAGTTTTGTGTGTTCATTTGGGTTATTTTCTTTATATTCCACATGAGTAAAATCATCCTCTGTTTCTCTTTTTCTTTCTGACTTATTTTGCTTAACACGATCACCTTTAATTCCATCCAGATTGTTGCAAAGGGCACGATTTCATCTTTTTTAACAGCTGCATAGAATTCCATGGAGTATATAGACCACAGCTTCCTTATCCAGTCATCTGTTGATGGTGATTTCAGTTGTTTCCATGTTTTGGCTATTGGAAACAAAGAGATTTCATGACATTGTTCCATAATGCCTCTAAAGATTTCCCTATTATTGGGTCTTGGGTCATAAATTTTCCACATTAGACTATCAGGCAAAATCAAATGATGATTCTGATGCAATACAGCTTGCAGTCAGAAACAGAATTCTGATTTTCTCTTGTTTCAGTGATAATGCTACTTTCAAGGACAATTTGTTCAGGGTCAGTATTTATGTGGTCTATGTCTTAACTCCTATTCCCATTAGATTATTTTCTCAACTCTCTTGATTTCTGGAAACTTACTTAAGATATAA
Organism: Solenodon paradoxus; assembly: GCA_004363575.1. Classification (NCBI taxonomy): domain Eukaryota; kingdom Metazoa; phylum Chordata; class Mammalia; order Eulipotyphla; family Solenodontidae; genus Solenodon; species Solenodon paradoxus. The sequence goes on from RJWH01006446.1 coordinate 36,346, forward strand.
GCTTAGTAAAAGATTTGCAAGACATGCGTTAAGGACCTAGATTCTGTTGTATTTTTCACTAATGGACAAATAAGCAACAATGCTTGAAAGATATCAGTTAGTGTATACCTATTCTAAAGGTGCCCAGTTGACATATTAGACATATTTCAGAAAGTCAGTACAATGCATGTATTTTTGGCAAGTCAGGGAATATAAGTCTTTTCTCTGAGATATATGTGTTCAACTGGCAGAGGTTGGAAAGAGATTTACAGTTTATCTTTTATAGAAGACTGGTGCCATTAACATCAATCTCCATAGCGGTTTTAAAGGGGAGGCAGAGTTGGACAGATGGCCAGGAAGAGATGGACAGGCATAGGAATGGATGCAGTTGGACAGAGTCCGGGAGAGGCAAAGAAGGAGGGACAGATCAAGAAAGGGAGACAGAGATAGATGGGAAAAGGTAGGCAGATCAACAGAAAACTATAGAGAGATGAAAGTATATCAAGAGAGATGGACAGGTCTACACGGAGAGGCAGACTGATGGAGAGGCAAATAATGTAGAAAGCAGGGAGACAGAAAAATAAAGAGATGAAAGGAAAGGAACAGAGACAGCTGTGAGGAACAGGGAGAGAGAAACAAAGATAGACTGAAACAGATAGAAAAGATAGTGAGGGACAGGGAAAAGGTACATGGAGAGGAAACTGAGAAAGCTAAAGAAATAGAGCTAGACAGAAGGAACGAGAAACAAAGGGAGGAAAGGAGAGAAAATGAAACTGACAGAAAGGCAGAGTTGTACTCATAAAGAAAGACAGAATCTCAATGGCAGTCATATATAAAAATGGGAAGAGGAAGTTGCAAAGAAAGGGAAATAGAATGAGAGACAGGAAGACAGGGATAGAAGCAGAGAGAATGTACACAATGAATGAGAGAGAAGAAACAGGGGCAAAAAGAGAAGAGAGAGAGAGTTATACAGAGAGCCAGACACAGACAAACATAGAATGAGACACTACAAGAGACAAATACTAAAAGACATACAGACAGGGAGTAAAAAGAGAAACATAATGAAAGAGCTAGTTAAACAGCTGGTCAAACAGAGATAGTGGACCAGAAGGAAATATAAATGGAGAAGCAGGGAAGAGAGATGGTGAATTAGATGTAGAGACAGACAAGAAGCAGGCAGGCAGAGAAATAAAAAGAGGGAGAGGAGCAGACAAGGAGAGAAACAGAAAGAGAAAAAAAGAAACTATTGTGGAATGAGATGCAGGAAGGAAAAACAGGAAAGTCAGAAAAAAAATGACAGTGACAGGAGGGAGACTGAGATAGAGAGATATACTAAGATGGAGAGACAGAAACAAAGAGGTAAAGGCAAACACAGTGAGATGGTCACAGCAAGATCCAAAGAGCCAAGGAGAGAGATGGAATGTTTAGCCAGATGACAGACAAGGTAACAGAGAGATGGTCAGGAAGACATAGAGCAAGACAAAAAGAGACAGAAACAGAGCCAACTAAAGAAACAGACAAATTGAGAGATGCGTAGGAGAAGAGAAAATAGTGAGAGATAGAGAATCAGTGACAGACATGGAGAGAGACAGGAATATGGAGATAGAGAAACTGAAAAACAGAGGAAGGGAGTAAGGGAAAAGAAATAATGAGGAAGGAGGAGGGAGAAATAGCAAATAATGTACTGTTTCATGTCATTTTTGTCAGTGATGTACTACATATATGACAGGTGGTCCCAATAGGCTATACCATATAGCCCAGGTGTGTAATAGGCTACACCATTTAGGTTTGTGTGCTTACACTCTATGATGTACACACAACAAAATTGTCTACCAACGCATTTCTTTAAATGTATTCCAGGTGTTAAGTAACACATGACTGTAGAGACATGGCAGAAACAGATTAATAGAGAGAGACCAACAGAAAAGTAGTCAGAAACAGACAATTGAACAGAAAACTCAACTGTTAGGGAGAGAGAAATTTTTTAAAAGATAGACTGGGAGGAAATATTTGCAAACCATATATCTGGTAAGGGTTTAATATGAAGTACATATAAAGAAGTCTTACAGTTCAGCAACAAAAAGACACACAACCCAATGAAAAATAGGTTAAGGACTTGAATAGACATTTCTCAAAAGAAGATATGCAGATATCCAGTACACTCATGAAATGATGCTCAGCATAATTAATCAACAGGAAAGTGCAAATCAAAACCACAAGATACCATTTTGCATCTACTAGGGTGGCTAAAATCTAAAAAATGGAATATATCTTCTGTTTTTGATGATGTGGGGAAATTGAGATCCTCTTAATTGCTAATGAGATATAAAATGCTTTAACTGTAGTGAAAAATATTGGATATTTTCTCAAAAATTTAAATATAGAATTACCATTTGACCAAGCAATTCTACTCATAGGTATAAACCCAAAAGAACTGATAGTAAGTAGTCAATTAATATGCGTGCATGTTCATTATAGCAATACTCACAAGAACCAAAACATGATAACAGCCCAAATGTCTATCAATGGTTGAATGGATAAACAAATTATGATATATCTCTGCAATGGAATACTAGTCATAAAAAGAAATGAAATAGGATATTCAGCTCTGTATGTAAGATGTTTCCTCTTACCAATCCTTGTCAACATCATACTGCAAATTCTAGCTAATGCAAAAAAATAAGAAAAGAGAATTTAAAAGTATACAGATTGAAAAGAAAGACATAAAAGTATTTATTCTTAGAGGACGTGATCATCTGTGAAGAAAACATGAAAGTATCAACAAAAAAAACTCCTGGAAGTAATAAACAATGTTACAGGATGCAAGTTAATACACAAAAGTGAACCATTTTCCTTTATACCAGCAGTAAACAAGTGGAATTTAAATGTAAAAACAGAACACCAGCATGCCTTGTCCACATACTAAGTAAGTGCTTCTCTCTCCTCCTCTTCGTGCCTGCCTGCCTACTTGCCTTCATTCCTCTCTGTACCTTTCCTTAAAAAAATACAATACCATTTACATTAGCACCTCTCAATATAAAATCTAAGGAAATAAATACATGCAACAATGATATGAGGAAGATGGGCTACAAGGAAAATTTCTGTACCTTTTTATCATTTTTTCTGTAAACCTTCAACTTATCTAAAAGAATAAAGACTTAATAAAATAAATGAAATTCTGATGCATGCTACATGAATGAACCTCAAAAACATTATGTGATGTGGAAGAAACCAGACTCAATATCACAGGGTATATGAGTCCATCTACATGGAATCCAGAATAGGTAAATCTATAGAGACAGAAAAAGAAGTTTGGTGGCTGCTAGGGACTGAAGGTAGGGGGAGTAGAGAATGGTGAGAAACTCCTTGATAAGTATAGACTTCCCTTTGGGGTATAAATATTTGGGGATTAGAAGAGGTGGCTACACAACATTGTGAAGTACTAAATACCCCTGACTTGATCACTTTAAAATGCTTAATTTTTTTGTTCTGTGAATCTCACCTCAATAAAAAGCAAGAGAGGAAGAGATAAAGAGGGAATAAAATATATGAGACCAAGAGAAGGAGAGTAGAAGAAAGACAGAAAACTACAATGGTACGTCAGCTAACAGAAAGAGAGACAAGAAGACAACCAGACAGACAAACTATTAAAGGGAAAGGTGAGCACAGCAGAAACACAGACAGGCAAGTGGAGAGAGGGAGACAGACAATAAAATGAGATTGTGACAGAAACAGAGGGACAAGTAAAGTCAGAAGATGGAAATAGGCAGGGAGCTAGAACACAGAGACAGACAGAGCCTATGTGAGTACAGAGTAGACAGGTAGAGAGACAGATACAAAGAAGAGAGAACAGAAAACTCACAGACACAAGGTGACAGAGAAAGAAGGAAGTGGTCCAAGAAGCAAACGGACTGTGAGACAGAGAGACAGACAGAGAGAGGGAGAGAAAGAGTGAGGGAGACAAAGAGCGCAACAGAGAGGGAATAGATGGAGGGAGATTGACAGAGACGGTTTGTGATAGACTAACAGACAGGACATAGAGATTCTGAGGGAAGCACAGCAAGACAGACATACCTACAGAGAGAAATAGCAACCAAAAAGGAGGAAAGAGAGAGGAAAGTATAGAAATAGTCAGCTGAACAAAGAAACAATAAATACATGCAGACAGAAGCAAGCAGAGAGAGATTGATCGAGAGGCAAGCTGACACATTGCAGAGAGCCAGAGCACAGGCAGAGCCGGACAGCTGTCGAGCGAGACTGCCGCACAGATATGGGACAGAGAGAACATATACCGAGATACCATGACAGAAAGTATGGACAGAAAACAGTCACAGAAGCAAATGAAAAGAAATAAAGAGGTGCAGAGTGGCAGCGAGACTGACAAAGAGAAAGGAAGGCATACGTACAGCACCAGACAGAACAAAAGACACACAGCCACACCTGGACAGCGAAACAGAGACAGGCATTCAAGCGGAGAGAAAAAGAAATGGAAAAAGATGTTATGGACCATTGGTCAGAGTCAGGAGAGACAAAGCAGAGGAAGGGCTGGCAAAGGCAGAAGGGCGACCAGAGAGAGGCATAGTGAGCGGCAGGCAGAGGGAGGTGGGGAGAGACCCCAAGAGAGAACAAAGGCACATGAAGACAACAGACACTGTTCACAGAGACAGGCAGACAGCACCAGACAAACAGAAACAGACTGAACCTGGGGGGCGAAGAGAGAGACAGAGGCAAGAAGGTAGGCCAGGAAAGAAAGAGGGTGTGTGTCAAAACAAAGACAGGAGAGCAAGAAGGGGACAGACTGGGAGACTGATAGACAAACAGGGAAACAGACAGACAAGCCAGACATGCAGACACAGAGACAGAGGCATGGAAGCAAATTGCAAAATAAGCAGAGGGGCACCCTCACATGCATCATGTGACCCCACTCTTCCAGTCATCAACACCACAAATGCCCTCAGTGTTTATTTAACCTTAGATGGGGGACAAAGGAAGAGTTGTAGCGGGTGTCTGAACCATGCTAGAAATATTGGGGGAGTCTGGGAAAAATCACTCAAATCATTCTGGGAGTGGGATTGAGTCTGAACTTCTTTGATCATTGGAAATATCCCAGGACCCATGTGCAAAATACTGGGTCGGAGAGTACTTGGCTCATGTCAGTACTCTGAGCATTTGTCCCTTGTCAGTACCATTGGATTTGGGTGGCTGTTATTTTTGTTTTTAAGCAAACACACGAAATCTCTCAGAAGTCCATTGTTTACAGATTTCCCATCATGCTTCCTTCCTCCCTGGAGGAAAACGCTTTGTCTCTTTGATAAAGCAAACTTATCGCTTTTCTCTCTTACTGTTTTCTATTGAGTGTGTTGTTTTCATAGTTTAGAATTCATATAGCTCTCAGGCAAGTTTCTCTAAGATGTTTCTATTTAATATTCCGCTGCAGCTCCAAGTAGTTTAACATTATTTTCATTTTTTTTAATGAAAAATTCTAGGGAAGACTTTTCTTTTTCCTGTAGGCATTTTACCCTGAGTGTCTCCAAGGGACTTCTGGCTTTTTCTTAATTATGAATGGCATCTGATATTTACTGTTCCCAACTGTATAACAGTGTGCAAATAAATCAGAAGATGGACTCCATAGCTGGCCATTTGTTGCTCCAGACTCTCAGGTGATCTTAGTCTGCTGCCCAGCTCCTGCTCAGAAGGAATACGGTATAGAAAATAAAATCAGTGCTGGGGACCAATTCACCCTGCCTACTAGAACCCACAAGCATGAGTCATTTGAACTTATAGAACTAGAGCATGGAAGAGAGTCTGCATGGGTTGTACTTTGCTAAAGTGGGGTACGTGGAGCAGAAGCATCCTGGTCTCCTGGAAAGTTCTCCCGCTTGTTGGTGGAGGCCAGTCCACTCTATAGCAAGAAGGGCAAGAAAGTCCACTGAGACATCAAGCACATGGTGTCCACAGGAAAAGAAGTCACAGAGCATTATGAGTTAACGTCCAAGTAGGAATGCTCTCCGCTAGAACTGTATCCACCCTTAACTAGGAAAAAGATGTTTTTCTCTAACTCTTCATGAAAGTACTAAATTTCTAGAATTAGGAAGATTCTAAGATCATCTAACTCCTAAGTCCCACTTTTAAATGACAAAATTAAGGAACAGTGACAATATGGTAAATAATGCAGCCTAGCAAGTAGGAGTTTGGTGTGGAAGACAAGCAGAGGGTAAGTGTCAGACTAACCTGGACTCCGTGTCTCGTGTAATGTCAAGCCAATGTTTGGCCTCTCTGTGCTTCCTGTAAAATGAGGAAGATTATGGGCTCACAGGGAGCTTATGAAGAAATAAATGAGACATCATAAGTAAAGAGTAATGTGCTTCCTCTGGTATCTGGCACATAATGGGTGCTTGATATGTTATCACTCATTAGCCTGAAAAGAATGATGACAATAGAATGATGGCTTCTCAATTCCTGGTCCAGTTCTCTTGGAAAATGTGTGTGCGACATACCCACCACATGTGAGACGGTGTAGTTGATACCTACTCCGCCTCTGCAGCACCCACCTTCTGTACCCTGTGGTACTGTTATTCTCAAACAGTTGTTTTTACAACTTTGGGGAAAACAAGAGCCTAGTGAGCACTGTTCTTGACATCACTCTACATTTGATTCAAATCTTTGGTTGTTGCTGGACTTCTTAAATGATGCCTACAGCCTGAGCTACAGTCCAGACAGCAGGCAGTCCTCCTCATGTGAAATCAAAATAAATACGCTGAGGACTCCAAACGCTGTCAGACCGATTTCCCCAAAGTGGGCACTGGCTAGATCTGAGTCATGCTCTGAGTCCGGTGCACATTGCTGCAAATCTCTATTATTGGAAGACACAGGATGGGGGAACATTTGCCTGCTGTTTGAGCCTAATTGCAATGTGCAAAAAGCCTGTTCAACAGAGCAGCTCTTTGAAGAACCCTGCTTTGGGGTCACTGTGCCCACACTCAGAGCTTCTGTGTGTCTTAAAACAGGTCATTTGTACACAGTTCTGGAGTCATCCGAGGGCTAAAACTCCCAAACAAATGCAGGGAGATCGTGATCAATAGTGGAGACACTTGGCCTCCTTTTATCTGCATGGTCTATTACAAAGTTGAAGAGGGGAATTAAATTCTGAAAATAAGTTGAAACTCTTAGTATTGAAAGGGTCTTAAGCTGAGAATTGATTCCATTTTCTTTTATACTTCAGTCTTTTTCATTTAAAAGGCCATTGCCTGTATGAATAGGTATAGGGGACTTCAAACTTTCTCTTAAGTACCAGTTGCTATCTTCACATATAGGAAAAAAAAGAAAAGAAAAGAAAATTGGTAGACTTCTCTCCTGTCTGCTAGGAGAGTACCATCTAAGACCCCCATCTAACTTCTAAGAGCTTCATTTGCTGTACTTTATAAAGCAGTGATTTGTAGATATTATCAATAATGTAACTCCTCTGCCTCCCTGACCAGAGAAAATGCCACAATCATCATTCAACCCAAACTTAAAATCTTGGGTTTGATGGCCTAACTACCACCATCAAACAACTTTGATCAACTTCATGGCACCAGTGTTCATTTTCATATTCCAGTTAATATTTAAGGGTGGGAAGAAGTATGAATAACCTCCATCTTGAATTTACACTGTCACCAACCTGTGTTACAGTCTAGTAGCCTCTTAATTGACTTCCTGGCCTTCACATGTCTACTAATTTCTGGCCTACACACAGCAGTCCTATTGTGATGGAGAGAGAAGACCCTCATTAGAGCCCTCATTCTGGCTGTGCCGCTGCCCACCTGTATGGACACAACCACATGGCTTGGTTTGGGGATGGAGATAAGAAACAAAAATTTTAACCCCCTCCCCCCGATTCTCCCTGGAATAGATGCTAGTCTCACCTTCACATTCCTTATCAGCTAGTTGGAAATTGGATTACTTTGTGCTTGGAGACAGCTGATTATTCTTTCTTTTGTGGTAGGCAGTTGGGGCCATGAGAAATTCTTGTGGGAGGCGAATGAGGATCCCAGGTCCACGGCAAGTTGGATGACAAGGATATCTAATAGTGCTAGTTAAGTCAGGAAGAAATATGGCCTCTGCTAGACACCAAGACTTGGATTGCAGCTGTTACATTATCCTCATACCTAAAATTATCTTAATTAAAACAAGAGAAGACAAAACAAGAAGGTCCTAATATAAAGACAAGACCGTGAGCTGGTGAGCACTCTTGTAATTACTGTGTAACAGTTACACAGCAGTCCACCATGGAGATGAAGCTATGTCAGGATGTTGATGTGGCTCAAGTTCATGATTCTGCAATTGTTCCTGGAGTGTCCTGTCTGGATTGGAAACAAGATGAGCAGTGTCTGCTGGCGAGCCTATGGACTCTCATTAACAGGAAACTTCAGAGGAATGTATAAGCTGGGAAATGTACTGGCCTTTCACCAATTGCTTGACTTGTCACAGTAGCAATTTCTCTTCACATCACTGATGCCTTCTCGGAAGTAAGAACTTGTGGTCTATTTGGTTTAGGGGTTATGCTTCATTGTGGGCTGTGGAAAACAATGACAGGTTTTGAAAAAGAGCTTAACGTTGGAACTGGCCAATTAAATCTTCGTTCCTGCCAGTCTTTAGTATGACATTGCCGTCTTTTGTCTCTACTCTCAAACCCTTACTTAAGAACCTATTGAACTCAGGGCTTTCTCTAAACTTTATTCGTTTGTGCCAATGAGGAAGGGAGAGTAAGCTTGAAGCTTCATCAAAAGGATGCGTACCTATACAGCAAAAGTGCTTAGGCTGTTCAGGAAATTTTGTTGCATTATTTTAGAACCTTGTCTTGGAGCTGTCTCAGAGAGGGAACTCAGTCCTTCTTCCTCTGGATCTTCATACATTAGATATGCAGGTTTTTGCATCTCATGAACAAGTAATAAACGATAACACATAGACCGTTAGCTCTCCATATTTCCCATCTCACAACAATTTAGAATCTAGATTGCAAAAAATAGAGGAACACGTTTTACTATGCCTACTTGTTTCAATAGATCTTCAAACACATTCTTCTGATACTAAAATCAAACCTATAGAACAGGCCAGAAGTCTCCAAATTCCCCGCCGACCCCCATCTGTGTGAAAGAGACCAAGGTTTCTGTTAGAATGCATTTTTTTAAGACAGGGATCACATGAATCTGGATGTTGGGTGTTAGAGTTGTTTATCAAAGACAACACGTATGCTGTATGTTACATCTTCAAAGTGTGGTAACAGGAAGGGAAAAAGGGTGGTTACTACTTTAGCAGAGCAGATAGTATGAAGTAAGAAATGCCTGTGTTCAAATCCTGGCACTGCTGTGTCCTAACTGCATGATCTTGGGTTCATTGCTTCTCTCTGAGACTCTTTTTCCTCAACTTTAAAATAAAAATAGTCTCTTCATACCAACTTTGTCAGGTTGCTACAAGCATTAAGTGAGGTAATACACTAGAATCTTCCAGCACTGTGGTGGGCACAGACTCGAAGTTTAGGCTCTATAAATTGTATTCTGTCTAAAAACAGAGCAAGAGAATCATTCTGTGATTCATCCATTGAGTTGAAATCATTTAGAAATTTCCATTTAAAATTTTTGTCATTGTCTGTTTTTGAAAATGTTGTGTCTTTCAATTCCTGCCCATCATAAATGCAGCATATGCTATTTTCTCATTTTATTACATGGGCTTAATTAATGGATTGAGTATTATTAGAATTCCAAATTATTTGAATCCTCCACACATTTAGAGGGTATCCTTCTCCTTAAATCCTGGGGTATAGTGATTAAAAAAATAGAGATGCTGCATTTTTACAGGCAGCCTCTCCCCCCTATCTAACTCTCCCAGTCTTTAATCTGTTTTCCACTCTAAAGTTTTGCTTATTACAAAGTGTCCCATTAATGAAAATATGTACTATGCAGCTGTTTGGTCTGACTTTCTCACTTAGCAAAATGAATTTCAGATTCATCCATGTTGTTGCATGAATCTGCTGTTTATTTCTTTTTATTTTTAAGTAGTACTGAATTGTATGTATTTATTCCTTACCAATTAAAATATATGTCTATTATTTATGATTTTAGGCAATTATGACTAAAGTCACAAACTTTCACAAAAAATAAATAAATGTGCGTCCATACATACACAGACACATATTTGGAATATCATATTATAATGTTTAAAGTTATAAAGTTAAGAGCAGATAAGCAGACTATTTACTGCGTCTTTGATTAGACACATTTGGATTAAAAATAGTTGTTGGCTCAACCCTGGCCTCCCACCCCACTGTCTCACACAAAATTACATATGATACATTCCTGCCAGGCATTCATCTAGATTGTGCTTAAATCCTCCAAGTTACATTAGGATCACCGCTTTTCAATGTAGGCACTCCCCTCTCCATGGAACTCATTGGTTCTTATGAGGATTTCATGAAATTATATATCAACAGTGAATCGTAGTGCTAGGTACCTAAATGTTACCTATTATATTTTTCATTATGTTTAGTTTACTATAGTGTATTTTTTATTATTAGGTCATTTGTATGCAATACTATATCATTTTTAGGATAATAGATTCACACCTCAGTCTATGTATATATCTCACCATACTTACCACCAGAGTTCTTGTGTCGGTCACCACCGTCATTTTTACTCATTCATCCCCAGGCTCCATCCTCCTCCTCCCAGCCCCAATCTGGTAACCACAGTCTTGTATCAGAGTCCTGAAAGTTCTGTTAGTTCATGTGCTTTGTTTTTTAATATTCAAAATATGAGTGAAGTCATTCAGTACTTTTCTCTTTCTTCCTGGTTTATTTCACTTAACATAATCACCTCAAGTTTTATCTAGGTTGTTGCAAAGGACACAATGTCATGTTTTTTCAAATAACTGCATATAATTCCATTGAGTATAAATACCATATCTTTATCAAGTCACCGGTCTAGGGGCATTTAGGTTGTTTCCACATCTTGACTGTTGTGAATTGTGCCACTATGAACATAGGAGTGTAAATGTCGTTTCTGATTAGTGTTTTTGTATTCTTCGGATATTAAAGGAATCATGCTCTGTGACCTCAAAATATACTACAGAGCAATTGTCATTGAAACAGTATGGCATTGGACTAAAGACACACAGAGAAATGGAATAAAATAAAGCCCAGAAATAAAACTACACACATTTGGGCAGTTATTTCTACAACAAAGGAGCCAAGAGTATAGAATGGAGGGAAGAAAACTCAACAAATGGCTTTGGGAAAACTGAACAGCCACTTACAAAAAATGAAACTACATTACTCAATAATTCTATATACAAAAATTAATTCAAAATGATGAAAGATTTAGATGTAAGACCTGAAAATATAAAATACATAGAAGATATACTCAATATCTTCCATGACATCAACTTCAGAGAGGTCATTGGGGAAGTGACATCAACAGCAAAGGAAACAAAAGCCAAGTTAAACAAAGGGAGCTGCATCTAACTAAAAAGCTTCTGTGCAGCAAAAGAACCCCCCACTAATATGAAAAGACAACCTGTCACAGTTTTCACTAGATTGTTGAACCATGATAGTTATTAATAATTTTTATACTGAATCTTAAGCTGCCTCTTAGATCCTACCCTTGTGTTATAAAACATATCAGACTACATGGAATTATTTTTCTACATAATGGTGATTCAAATATTTGAGTGCTGCTCTCATGCTCCCAAGTTTCCTTCCCAGTAACTGAAGTATCCTGCTTACTTCAAAAGTCCCTCATCGGAGAGGGTTTCGAACACTTCACCTCAGTCACTTCCCTCTGGTAATGCTTAATGTTGCCCATATTACCTTCCCATCACAACACCACAATGGCCCTGGCAGAAGGCAGTGTATTTGTTACTTCTCTAGCTCTAGAATCTAAATAGTGGCTTCTAGTAATACAGTCATATCTGCTTTTCTGGAACTCATCTCATATTGTTATCTCATACTAAAGTTGCAAACTAAATCCTTTAGGTAATATAAATTACAGTGAAGTAATATTTCCAGCATTTTGTTATTCTATGGCTGCCTCCCTTGTTCCCTAGATCACATTCTGTTTTCCTAGTTCGGGGTTCATTATTCCAACCACCTTTTCTCATGCAAATATTATAGCTCAGAATATTCTCAGTAGTTTATTAGTTCAATTCTGGTTTTACCATACATTACTTTTATCCTTCATGAAAGTAAATCCATGAAGTCTGATTCTTCCTGGTTTTCCAGGGTGTTTAGTGTCAGCTCAGTCCTGTCATATCTTCAGGAGACATATTCTAGCTTAGTTTGTCAAGACAGTGCAGTATATTATATTGAAAAAAGCATGAGCTTTAAAACAGACACATTGGGGTTTAAATCCTGGCAATGCCATTTACTAGTTGTGTAACTTTAGACGAGCTACTTAAAATCTCTCGAAGCCATACTTTTTTGTGGTTTTAAGATTTCAACTAGACAGCTTATAATGTAGTAGTGCTTAGAAGATACTCAACAAATGGTAAGGCGACTGTTTTTGAAACTCATTTCTTTCATCAATAAGCTGCAGCGTACTCTCCAGCTTTGTATTATCTACGGTTGTAACACACAAGCCTGTTAAACCTCTATCGCCAAATCATAGACTAAAATCTTGAATAGGTCATGGGCAAGAAGAGAGCCCTATAGCAACTGCTAGAGATATCCCTCCAAATTGTGGTCCATCCATTCCTCATCACTCTTTGAGCACAATTCTTTAACCCACTAGGAATTCAATAATTTGCCATCATAATCATCTGACCCGCAGTTCTCCATCCTTTTATAAGGTCTTTTGCAAAGAGTTGCTCTAATGCTAGTAACCTTTCCAAAGCTGTAATTCTAGTAGCCTTTTCAAAGAAAAAGTAAACAAAATTATCTTTACTTAATGAGACATGTTCTTATACTGGCTTCTCTGGTCAGCACTTACTTTCCTAAGTGCTTGTACTTCATTTATTTACTAAGCCATTCTTTCACAGTGACAGCCAACAAGATCAGCATGCTGTTAATTTTAGAATCTACATTCTCGTCCTTTTGAAAAAGAAAGGAGAGAAAACCATAAGAAAGATGGTATGCGTGGACATAGGGGTATGGCTTCCCAAGGTTTATTCCAAAGCAACACTACAGCAGGCTGAGGAAAATTAAATACAGAGACTATTTGAAAAACATTTGACTTGGTGTAGGTTTCTGGGGAGTGGTTAGAGCTACCTGGAGTGAACAAGATAATTTTCTTTATCAGATATAGAGCTAGTTTGACTCTCTTGAGTTCTTCATATTTAAATATTACATTGTTCTGTCTCTGCCTCCCTATCTCCCTTTAATTAGTGTATCCATCTGTTTTCCTGGTACTAAGGAGAGGCTCATTGGTTGGTAATTACAGCAATGTCCCTGGGCTCCTATTCTGAAAATGTGCTCCACATTCATGACCTTCCAGGCTCAGGTAACAGTTGTTCTTTCCTGGGATTCTGTTGCTTATTGTTGTTGGCACCTGTTATTTCCTCCTGCTTGACTCAAGCCAGGAATTTACTTCTCTGGAGTTTCTCAAACTACTCCTCAGTGAATCTGACCCTGGGCTTAGATCCCTAACCTGTTATTAGAAAGCAATTATACCGCCCCCCAGGTCTCTAGGACAAACTACTGATCCAAACTTTCCATCCTTCCGAAAATGTCTGAGGGAAGGCAAATGTGCCCAACTTACTTTACCTTTAAGAATGCTCCTTAGAAAGAAAAATGTCATTTATGAGTAAATGGAGGTAGGGATGAGCAGTCTGCATGCTCAGGACACTTTCACCAGCATTTGGTTAAATGCCCTTGAGCTGATGCCTCTCACTCCTTTTCCTTAGAAAGCATATGTATGCCATACAGGCAATTTCCTCAAACCAACCATGAAGGTCCTGCAGGGTGTGAGCTTAAATTTCTTATTCAACATCTTCTGCTCTGTTCCCACTATTACAGTCATCATGTTTTGAATAAAATTCTAAAAGACAGTTAAAACAAGTGGTTGGACCAAAACTGCTTTACTGCTAATTTACACACACACACATAGACACATACACACAAAACTTAACAAAAGTCTAAAAATGAAACATTCAATGAGTCTCTTTGATTATAGTTCCCATTTAATGAGTATTTGTGTAAACACTTTCCTGAATACTTGATGAGCATTATCTCATAGATTCAACATTACAGCTCCATTTTACAGAGGAGAAAAGTAAGCCCCAAGAGGATGATTAATTAACCTAAGCAAATATAGCAGGTAAGTGGTATTCCTGGGACTCAAACCCAAGTCGTTCTGATGCTACAGTCTAAACTCCTAACCATCACTATGTCTACCTTCAATGATATTTATTCATGACTGAATAGAATGCTATGAAAAGCAGATGGCTCTCTGCCTGAACACTTAGGATGAATTGTGGCTTTCAAAGACACTGCCCACTACTCTCCATTCACATCAGTATCATCACAGCTGTTAATCTCATACTGCCCTGCCCCTTTGGTTTAGTTTACTCTATTTTCTTCTCATACCTTTCACTTGCCCTTTAACGTGGAATCCTTCCTTCTCTCTGCCAGTGAAATTCTACCATTCCTTTAAATGCTTCATCCAAGGCCATTTCTTCTATGAAGACTTCTATGAAGACTTTCCTCACTTATTCTTCTCCATGCGCCTATAGTCCTTACTGTAAACTATAATATTTACTACTGTATTGTACCGTATTTTGTGTTTTTGAATCTCCTTGAAGTCAAGAAGCATGTTTTATATTTTTGTATATCTCTAAATCACTTTATACAGGGTCAGTTTCATAGATAGCCAATAAATATTTGCTTTGATGCTAGTAGATATGTAATGATCAGTTGAATTCATTGTATCATATGTATTTTCTCAGTTCTCCTAGCCACTGATCCCATTGTGAGAACTTATATCTATGTCAGAAGTTATCAACTGACTACAAAATTGCTTTGCAATGTCTAGATACAGCACTGAATCTCTGATATTTATCCTGTACTCCTGACAACATCTAACATTAGTGTAACACTACAGTTGAAAAAGTATGTTGGTGAGTTAGCTGAACCAGTCAAGATGTGGGTTCTATTCTAGATTCTGCCACTTACTATGAGATCTGGGACAAGTCCTCTGCTTCTCTGAGCCCTTGTTTCCTTCTCTGGTAAATCATGATAATACTTATTTTCCTTACCTCAGTGGGATGTTACGTAAATAAGAAAATACATTTATTGGTATGCGTTGCATAATTTAAAGCACTCTGAAAAAATGTGCTATTATCATTACTGTTTTATTTTCTGAGCATTTATAATTATCTAAGAAAGAGAATCACTTTTATCAATTATTTACAAGTAATTCCATCACTTCCTATGGAAAGTCCTCAAAGCAAGTGTTAGACTTGGCACGGAGTTCCTGTGAGGTGGCCCAGAATCTTTCAGTGATGGAATCATATGTTCCTGATCTGAAAGTTGACCAGTGTGGGCACAAAGAGGAATCCACTTTGTTTTCACTAGGTAATAGGGCAGCTCTCTCTGGCTGCTCAGTTGGGGCCTTTTGTAATAGTACTTGCTTGCTGTGCTTCCCATGGGTTGAGTTAATGAACCACTAGAGAGATGCTCTGAATTAAAAGGTCATACCTGACATGAGCCACTTCAACACAAACATCCTGTTCTCTTCCCCTCTTCAAGGGGGGAGATTTTATTTAACACCATCTGTGATTTGCACAAAACTTAAATTGTGTAGACAGCAGAATAGCCTTGCAACTAAATGGCAGGGAATAAAACCCACTAAGAACTAAAGAATCATAAAATGTGAGAGGTGAAAGATCCTTTGGACATTATGGAGTCCAACCTTCTCATATCACAGATAAGGAAACAATCATCCAGAGAGAGGAAGTGACGTAAGTCAAGATAACACAGTAAATCAGTGGCAGAGCTGACAATAGAAACCAGGTCTCCATACTTCTAGTTCACTGTATTTTCCTCTACATCAGTTCATTTAAGTTAAATGTTGGAAATTTTAAAAATAGCGATAGTGATTTTAATGTCATTCTCTAAATTGGAAATAAAATACCTCTGATCTACTAGCCAGGAACAACTGAAATGTTCCAGCCCCATTTATTCAGAATCGGGCACTTGCAGGTTTTAAATCACTAGCTGGCACACCTTAAAATTTCTGCCATTTTCACAAAAGAGTCAAACAACCATTTCACACCTCCATATTACACAGGATGTCTAAGTTGATTAAGTCTTAAGGAAAATGAACAGCTTCCTGAGCAGCTGGGTGACATGGTAAGATATAACATCAGAGTAGAAGCTGAAAGAGTGAATTTGCATTTCAAGATAACTTACAGGGTAACTTAAGCAAGTCACTTAGCCTACCTCTGTCAAATGGAAGCCACAGTACCAGCATCACATCTGTGTTCTCTCTCCGGTCCACCCTTTCGACCTTAGATCACACTTACCTCATCTAGGACCTTGACTCCATTCCTCACTCACTTTTCAACCTTGAAAACACTGTTGAGTTTTCTTGGTTCTCTTGAAAACCTTTTCCTGTTCCTCTTTCTTTACACTACCTTAGCCCTTATCCCTGGGCTGCCTGAAACACCTGAGATTCTATTAGTCAGTTCTTGGTGCAATAAATCAGCTTTTCCAAGGTTGGCAATTCAAGATTCCTAAGTCTGTTGTATCCCAGAATCTTGAGTAACTATCTCTCCTTCCTTGGATCTTGTTCTTAATTTATTCTATTCTTAGTGACCATTCAATGTGATTGAACAATATTTTAGATGGTAGGGTTGGGGTGATCTGGACTCTTTGTAACTTGGAGCCATGCGTGCACACACATATGACTGAAATGCTTGTAATTACATGCACACAGCCATTTAACCCTCCTAAGTCTGAAGAGAAAAAAAGTGGTAGAAAATACTGTTCGCAGATTGGATATGTCAAGGAAACTGCTTTAAGAAACCGCAACAACTGATTATAACTTCAGGCAGAGGTGAAAATGTAAACTGAATCCATACAGTTAGCCTAGTTCCACTGTTCTTCTGGGAATCAGGGTGCTGTCTGTTACTAGGAGTGCCTAACTACCTCCAGTGAAAACGTCTCCCTTTTCCCCATGTGTATTTTGTCGCAGCTATTTAAGTCTTTTAAACTCCTCAATGAGACTGTTAAACATTTGAGACTCCTTGAAAGTTTTCCTATGAATAGACTTTAATCAATTTTCACAGAAAACTGGTTTATAGAGTATTTTAATACAGATGGGCTAAAGGAAAAACTGACTCTTTTGGGCCTCCTGATTCTAGCCAAGGTCACTGCATTTGTGATTGTGAACCTTCCACCTTTTGGGGTCACTTGGGGAGCTTTGGTAACAATAGCTTTATCTGTGACAGAGCTAGAGTTCATTTTGATGGGTGGGATGACCCTAGATCAAACATGGCCTAACTATAGAGTAGGAAAGCTCTCAAACTAAGGAACAAAAAATAGGAACTTCCAGTCATGTCTCCAAGTCATTCTATCTCAAAGAGCAGCAATTAGCAATATAACCTTCACTGAGCTAGGAGAACAGAAGAAACCAGCTTAATTCTCAAGGCACTTCAGCCTCCCCTGTTTAGCACTCCAGAGCAGTTTGGTAGACTATACCCTGTGGGTGAAATATGACCCTCTGCCTGTTTTTGTGAATAAAGTTTTCTTACAACACAGCGACACCAATTATGTGTATATTGTCTGACTGCTTTAGCAGTCTAAGGGCAGAGTGGAGTGATTATAACCGAGAATACAACGAAGACCCAAAATATTATGATCTTTAAAGAAAAGTTGGCCAACTTCTGCTCTAGATTAAAAACAGTTTTGGATGGAAATGTAAAGGTGACTTGGATTGCAATGTCAAGTAAAAGTAAAAGTAATTTGTAAGTATGGGTTAACAAAATATTTTTGTTGTGTCTGCTTTTTAAAAATTTAGATAGTAAAGAAAGATGCAAAAATTACTCTCAATCCAGTATACCATGCAGAGAGAAAATCTGTTCAGATTCGGGCATGTACCTTTTCTGAATTTTTGACCAGCATATCTACATTTTTAATATAAGCAATTGAATCATATTGTACATATTGTTTTGTAGCCTGACTTTTTTATTTTTTAATCTAAGAACCTTTCCATATCAGTAAACATAGATCTACATCATTATTCCTACTGACTACAAAGTATTCCCTTATATAAATACACCATTTAATTTATTTAACCAAACCTTTGTTATTGGGCAGTTGATTTGTTCATATTTACTTTTGTCTTATAGCAATCCTATAGTAGACATTCATCATATGTACCTCTTTTCACACTTAGATTTTTTATTTTCCAATATTTTAGAATTCATCAGTTACTCTTTGGTGTCAGAAATA
>RJWH01006447.1:0-21346 GCA_004363575.1 Solenodon paradoxus
CGTCCACAGACGGCGGGTGAAGAAGCGCGGTCTCGAGACTCAGTGGAATCCGCGTAGCTTTTAAAAACAGCGAAATTGCGCCCTTTGCTACAACCTGGATGGATCTGGAGGGGATCATATTGACGGAAAGATGTCAGAAAGAAAGAGAGAAATAACAGGATGGTTTCACCCCTGTGTGGAATATAAGGCAATGAAACAACCAGACAAACCCCAGCAAGACTCTTAGGACAGAGATGATGACCACAGCGGGGTGCAAGGGGGAGGGAAGGACAGAGGGGTGGCGAAGGGCACTGGGAGGGGTTGGCGTGAAACACAGATTGAGCTACAATGTCAATATTCAAAACTGAATGTAGCATTGCCAACGAGTCAATAAATATCAATAATTAAACCGATCGATCAATAAAAGCCATCGGGAGCCCGGTCAGTGAGGTGGCTGTCCTCACTGCCCAGTCTAGGCTCAGTGCAGGTGTGGGGCCCTCCCCACGTCTCCCTGGAGAAGCGAACGCCCACTGGGGGCTCCAGGGACCTTCCTGGAAGAACGGATCCCACCCCACGGGCCCCGGGAGGCAGATTGTTTGTTTAATTTCCTGTCTTGGCCTTGCAGAGACTCCTAGTGTTTGGGCTGCAGGGTATGTTCTGATTAAAAATAATCCTCCCAATTACGGGCTGGCGTGAGACTCCTGTCACACGCGCTCTGCCACCAGCCCGCAGTCCCTGTCAGCAGTGATTGCGTCTGCAGTGCCTAACTGTAAATGAAAGCCCAGGGGGCCACGGTGGGCCCCGGCGCCTGGGTTGCGCTGGAGCTTTTCATTTGCACTGTCTGTCAACTAGCCGCCACCGGGTGCTTCCAACGCAAACCCGAGACGCTGGGGTCCCGGGTCAGGCAAGCATGGTGCCACCGCGGCTCAGAGGCAGATGAGGACCCCGACCGAGAGCCGAGTCGGTGGGCGCAGCCTCGAGGCTCTTTCTGTTCTGCTCCCACCTTTCACCCGCCTGTGAGGGACAGGGAGGCTGAGCTCCGGGGGATTTCAAGGTGCATTTATCCTGTGTGTTCCACCAAGTTCCTACGACAGGACACAGGATTCAAAGTGGGCGTCAGGGACACAGAGACAGGACTGCCGGACTCAGGAGGACTGATTAGTCCAGCTCTCTAAGATGAAAGTGCCCTGGGTCTAGAGGAAGGGGAGAGGGGTGTGCTCTCGACTGGGGAATGTCACCGAGTTCTTCTGCTCCAAACACTGGGTGATGTCCCCAGGGCCTGGCCCTGGAAAGGCCACGTGGAGGTGGCCCTGAGACAGTACTGGGCGATGCTCTGGGCTGACCTGACCCTCGGATGCCCAGCTCAGGAACGTACTATCTGGCCGTGAAGACAGGCGGCACTGTGCCAGCTGCAGGTGTGGCATCCACAGCAACACTCACGGAGGCCAGGGCACCAGCAGAGAGCAGGACGGTGGGCCGGGAGCCCTGCCCACCACCCACCGGTGGGAGGCGCGGCAGCAGGCCCACAGGGACCTGGTCCCAGACGGCCTGGGGTCTCTCCACCACCGCCCGTGCCCGAGCCCCTGGGCCGACGTGCCCTCCTGAGAAAGCCTGTCTTCCACAAGCCTCACGTTCTAGAATCCGGAAGAAGTGTGCCCCGTTTTCCTGGCGCTGCAGCTGATCCTCTGGACCAGGATCCGCCCCCCGTCATCGGTGCGTTTCTGCGACTCCCGGCACGTGTTTCGATGCCTAAGATGGCCAGGAAGACCCCCGCAGGACCATGCGGGCCGGGTGTTCACGCCAGTGATGGTGTCAGGTCACCTGCTGCAGCTCAGTGGTCAGCAAGCTACGGACCTCAGGTCAGCGTCACCGCACAGCCTCGCCTTGTATGACTTTATGGGGACACAGCCATGTGCTCTGACTGCTCTGATCGCGGAGGGGACATCGCCCCGGGGCTCAGAAACCCCCCTGTACTACTGGACCCTTTCAGAGAAGACGGGCAGCCCAGAGTCCGCAGAGGCCACCAGGCTCAGAGGAATGTGCGGGGCGTGTCACAGTAACTGCCGTGACCGTCGTCCGGCATGGGCTTTTCCACAGGCCGGGCGTTACCGGTAAAATCTCCCTCCGCACCACCGTGCTCTCCTCGGATGGCGATGGGCGAGGGATGCAGGACCCGAAAGAACTGAGCTCGGTCAGACCCCCACCCAGTTTGCAGGAGGCCCGAGTTCTAACTTCATCCGACGTGCGGTGGGCCCACGGCGTTGAAAGCAGACGCTGTGGTGTGGCAGGAGGGCCCTGGGCTGTTTCAGCGGAAGGAGGGGAGTGTGAGGCCTGCAGGGGAGGGGACCGGCCCCCACCCCCAGGCTCCTAGGGCCGGGGCAGCCGCCGGACCAAAATCACACAGGCGAGCAGAACAGAACCCCAATTTGATCACACCCGCATGGGGCGCTACACAGATGTAGACCCTAAAACGCATGGGGCAGAATGGGGGGTCTATCCTGAGCTAAGGGTGGCATCGGGGTCTGGACCTCGAGGAAAGGGGAGGGGCTCCCAGGATGAGGACCAGACGCACGATAACTAGACAGTGGCCGGTCTGATAAAAGGGTGATACTGGTAAACATCCTAAATCTGGGCAGTTTTCATTCTTCAGGTAGTTGAAGAGAAAAAATTCTCATGAGCCCGTAGGCCCTCCGCTGGCCTCCGCTCAGATAATCGCTGTGCCACGTGGCATTGTCTCGGAGGACCGGTTCTCAGCATCTTGGAGGGCTCGTTCTGACCATCTTGGGGCACCTGTTCTCAACATCTTGGGGAGACCCATACTGAAAATTGGGGGGAGGCCTGTTCTCAACAACTTGGGGGGCTCGTTCTGATCATCTGGGGGGGAGCTGTCCTCAACAGCAACTTCAAAAAGCAGGACCCCTAATTTCCTTCCCAGCTCCTCCTTGAACCAGAGCCTCCCACACTCCACCATCTAAAGAGGGGTGTTCCAGGGGGCGTGTGACATTTCCTTAGAGGCACCGGGCGGGTGGGCGAGCGCCAGCTAAACCAGAGAAAGGGAGAAGTTCCATTCCTGCAGGTTGGTTCTTAGCTCCATGACAACACCCTGGCAGAAACGCACGGGCCTGTGGGGCGATCGTTAGCTCCGCAAAGTCCTTGGGAAGATGAAACGCTCCTTCCGCACAGCAGAAACGGCCAGTGAGTTCTCTCCACCGGAAGGGTGAGGCTTCCCAGTGAGGTTCATGAGCTCGGGTGAACCGAGCTGACTCCCATCCGTCGGTGTCTGGAGCTGCTGGCTCCGATCTGGGACTAAGGAGACCAAAGTCTCTCCTCCACAGAAACCACCACGTTGCTCACATAACAATTCAGGTTGGAAAGACTCAAGGACCGACGTTCGGGGAAATGTGGC
This sequence comes from Solenodon paradoxus, assembly GCA_004363575.1. NCBI lineage: Eukaryota > Metazoa > Chordata > Mammalia > Eulipotyphla > Solenodontidae > Solenodon > Solenodon paradoxus. The sequence continues at coordinate 3,386 of RJWH01006447.1, forward strand.
ACAGAAAGCTCTGCGTGGAAATGCATGCCAGGGGGCCACAGAGAAGTGGGTGTCCCCCACAGCTCGCTGGGCCCCAGGGACACAGAGAACGCACATCCACCTGGTTTTCACCCTGTGGCTTCAATTCTCAGCTCTGCCATTGCTGCCTTAGCAGAGTCTCCTGGAAGGTTCTCTGCAGAGTCGAGACAGGCTCCGTCCCGGCTGCATTTATACACACACACCCCATTGTAACGCAAAACCATCCAACCCTCACCATTTGATTACCGTCTGCCTCCCGCTAGACCGAACACTCCACGGGGACTCGCGCTTGAGGGCTTGTGCCCCGAATGCTCCGCATTGAACACAGCTCCTGGAATGAAATCGGTGCTTGCTGCAATCTGCTGGGCGGATGAGTGAAGGGTAAAACCAACGCACACTGGGCTCTGGGGGTCTCCGCTGGAGACCAGGGCTTCATCACTCATCACCCTGCACTGAAAGCTCCTTAAACCCACCTTCCCTGTCTCCCTGGTCTGCTGCTTCTTACCGGTCTGAGGGTCACAGTGTCTGCATGAAGAGCTTGGGCATGTGAGTCGCACCCACTGGGTGCAATCCCAGCTCTATCACCTCCCAGCTGTGTGGGCAGGAGGAAATCACTCCTCCTCTGGGCCTCAATTCTCTCCTGTGGAAGCAGGAGTGAAAATGACCGGGACAAATGATCGGGACAAACGATCAGTGCATACAGAAAGGGCTGAGTACGGCCATGGCAGGTGTGCCAACAACTGAGCCTGTGTTCATCATATCTCAGTCTTCCTCCAAGATGAAGAGGTTCTTAAGACCGAGTAAGAGTGATGGAAAATATGGAGAGTTTAAAGGAACCCGGTAAGTGTCTATTTGGGACATATGCAGATGAACAGACATCATCGAAGACAGTCAACAGTCACAGGAGCATCACAATCATAAGAATCCGATGCCGACGATCACAGCTATTACAAGAAACAATTCACAGGCACCACACACCGCGTGCTCTTGCAGCGGCGTCGACGGCTTGGAGCTGCAGAGGAAGCATGGCTCTCCGAGAGGCTAGGTGTCTGCGCAAGTTTCCAAGAGAAACGAGAACTTGAACCCAGATCTGAATGGCGAGTGAGGGATATCTGCTCTCGCGGAGCTGCTCCCTTTCCAGCGGACATCACCTGCCCGCCTTTCCCCAGCAAAGGTGGAGCAGCGGGGTCACCCGTGCCTCCACGCACGCACACTCACCGCCCGGGTCCGCATTCACAGAAACCACCTTGCAGCGGGAGGCCTCTTCCCAACCCATTTGCCTTGGTTCCAAGCATCAACGCGCCAGTTTTGTGACCTTTGTCATGGCGAGAAAATCTGCGGGTAAAACAGTGCGCCCGCGGGAGCCTCTCGGACACCGGGGCCCTAGGGGACGGTCCAGCTCTGGAGAGCGGGCTCCACCTCTGGACCCTGGCGTCTGCCGGGCATTCTGGCCAGGACACCGGGGGTGGCAGGGCTGCACAGCCGGTGCATAGAATGAAGTGCAGAATGGGTGCAGATCAGAAGCTCACGGGAGGCTGAGATACAGACAGATGAATGGAGTGGGGACAGAGCCCACGTCACCGGGAAAGCATGACACTCTTGCTCATGAATCATCTTTTACTTTGAACTCATTTCTCAATGAAAAGTAGCTTTCTGCTTCTATTACCCAGATGAATGTGCCGACAATAGCGGGAACCACACTGTGGTGGAGAAGGGGGGAAAAAAACGCCACCAAGAAAAACAAAAAAACAAAAGGAAGGGAGAAAACACGCTCAGCACAGTGTGATATATTTGCTCTATTACTGCCTTACTTACACCACTGAGAACACCCTTTCTGAGCTTCATAACTCACTGCTCTATAAAAACAAGGACACCAGCTCCCAGCACCTCCTTCAACGGGGAGAAAGAAAATGTGCCAGAGAGAAAAACCCATCCTCTACCCTGTGGGTCTCAAATTTTTAAAAAATTCTATTTGATATGTGTTGGACTCCAATGCACCTTATTACCTTATTTAATTCAGACCCGGGAAGATGTCTCCGAATAGAAATGGCACTAAAGGGGTAGGGGCGAAGCTATGAAATGTGGACATCATATTTCCTTCGGAGACATAATCAGCTTATCAGAATTCATTTCAACCTGAGAAAAGTCTCACGACGACACTGAAAATTCAAGCTGGTCTCATCATCTCAAGAATGTAATCTCCAGGAAACAGCAAAACCATCAAGGCCAGCCAGGCGTCCTATCTTTATGTATCAGATCTAAAAGCATCAGATCCTCACCGGATCGCTGGCAGGTCTGCTCCCCGACGTGGGAGAGACCTCTGTCTGGAACACAACGGCCTTTGCTGATAATACCGCTCGCCTCCACTCCGTCACAGGGGGTACTTTACTAGGATGTGTCGCTACTTTTGCGGTTTTATTTTTTTTGCATCTAAAAATGCCCCCTAAATTTAGGATCCTGAAAAAACGTCAGGTTAACAAAAATCTTTCTCCAATTAATCACTAACAGGGCCCCGGGTTTTTGTCTACTCTCCCCAAACTGCCTGGCCTGCGTCAGGTTAACTCTGGGGTCTCTGTTACCTCTTTTGCATACAAGAGGCTGGACTTTACTGTTTTGAATTGCTCTTTTAATGTCTGTAGAGGATCTGGCTCACCTGAATTCTCACAGGCAAGAAAATTATCAGCTACAATAGCAGAGACAGCCCCTCCCCAACACCTATGCACCTTTCAGCAGAGGTCAAGACTGGAGAGAATGTGCTGTGTGCTTCTAGGTACAAAACTCCACACTCGCCCTCCACCCCCTTTAAAAGAAAACACCCTCCCCGCAAAGGAAAAAAAAATTAAGCACAAATAGAGAAAAGCTCTCTAGCCAGAAGAGAGCTTCTAATTTTAAAGAAAAGCAATGGATTTCAGAAGATAAAAGAATATTCCCTATAGCCAACCCTTCATGTTCAGCAAAGAACCACCAAGCCATTTGGTACAATATTTAAGAAAAAACAAAGACAGTGCAATGAAGGAGAAGCTAGGTGGACAGGTGGATCAATAAGGCATTCGAGGCATCCAGGAGGGAGAAAGCAAGCCATAAAACTAGACCGAAGTCATGGAACGTTCGGTCAGTGTTCTGAAGGTCTCGTCAGGGAACGATCTAAGTTGTGTTTAGTGTGGGAACTTGTTTGGGGCGTATTTTCTTTACCACCTGATTTCGAGTGCGTGTCAACACTGCAGATTCAACCACAAGGGACACGGGAGGGTGGAGAAGTCATGTGCTCCAAGAAGCCAAACTCGGGTTCTGGTTTTTCTCCTGTTGGAGGGTGGGCCTTTGTGGTCCTCTCTGAAGCTCTCCTCTTCCTCTTGTAGGGGTCACAGCCATTCACCGAAGGCCTGCTTCACAGAATGCTCACAGTTTCTCCTGCGTGAAGCCTCACGCTCGGGGCTGGGAGGCCACAGGCACTAAGAGTTTACAGCACAGGTACCGAGTCCAGGCATGCTCCTAAACATTCTGCAGTCTTTTTCACAGAAAAATCTTCACAAGAACATTCTGACTTATTTTGACTCACTTCTCAGGGACTGAGAGCTCATGATGGTCCAATGCACCCAAAAATGTTTCAACCATTCACCAAAGTTAAAAGAAGATCATATTCACAAAGGGACTTACTTTAACAGGATCCACCACACTTAAGAAGAAAATAGGACTTACTTCCCAAGACAAACCCCTCACCAGGCAATTGAAAGAAAAGAACAAACACCTCATCACCACAGCCTTCGCTATCATGTGACACCCATCAACCGAGAGAATCCGTGCGGAGGAAGCTGTCATTCTACATGGATATAGTGTCTGGTGAGCATAATGGTTTTTCAGATTTGAAATATGTAGGCGTCTTAACTATGTTTACAACTTGAAAAAGAAAGAAAGAAAAGCACAAACAAAAAAAATTACGTCCCAGTGTTTCCAGGTTCTAAAACCTGTCCTCAAGAATCATTTTCAATGTCAATTCAGAGGAAGGAAATGTTGATAATGGGAACATAGTTCAGTTACTTTAGTTCTTTCTGAAGTGTATATCCACCCTTCCGTCCACTTACTATCCTTCGAGATCCTGCTCTGTAGGAATCCTCAGAGCGCAGTGCTGAATGCTGTGGGGTTCAGAGACGTCACAGTGTTCACACAGGCTTCACATAGATGTCATGCCATCGTCACTTAACTTCACACAGACTTCACACCGTCTTCACACAGACCAACGGAGTCAAGTCTCCCAAAGAAGGCTGTGGGGTCAGTATCTTTAAGGCCAGTTTTGTAGCTGAGGAAGTCAAGTTCAGACGCACTGGTGGTTGAAACACATCGGAAAATAAGAAGTAGAGCCTGGCCCTGAGCCGAGACCTTCAGCCCCCACAGAGCACACCTGGGACACTATCGTGATACCAGTTTAGGCTCCGGCTGGTCATCATCACGCGTGTCTGAGGAGAGGAACAACAGGTTCTCATCACGGTTTGAAGATGCCAGTGAGGGGTGCCACAGGGGACTGGAACTGAGAGAAATGGAGATAAAGCCTGGGAAAGCTGTTGTGAAAACCAGTCTCTGCAGCCACTTGTTCTGGCTGCTTCTTTGTGTCTCCTCATTCGCTGGCCTTGTGGCTTCGGCCAAGTTACCCAGCCTCTCTGAGTCCCACTTGCACGTCTGTCGCCTGGGATCACAGGAATACCACTCACCGGACCGGGGTTGTGTGAGCAATCAGTGGACGAGCGCGTTTATAATCTTCACATCTGCCTGGCTAATCAGTCGCTAAACAATGATGTGAGAGCATTGTCTCCCAAGGAAGACAAGAGGAGAGCAAAGACAGAAAACAGGTCAGTCCACTCACAGGAGTCCTGCGGATGCCTGTGCTTCGACGCTTCTCTTCCTTTGAGCTGTGAGCCTTCGGCCTCGCCCTCCCTTTTGAAGGCCCACCACCTACACCATCGCTCAAGGTTCTTTCCTTCCCAGTCGCTCTTGGCTGCAAAGGCAGGTGCTTCTTACCTGGTCACAAAGACAGCGGGTGTGGACAGCACAGGGAATGGTGTCGACTCCTGCACCCGTTACCGCCAACGCCAGGGCAAGCCCTTCCAAGGATGCCCTTGGGACTCTCAAGTTCCAAATTACTGTTTCCATCACCCAGGAACCAACACAGAATGAAATTCTAAATCTTCCACTAACACGCCAAGGGCAGCGCAACACTGAAATATCCGACTGCATTCGCACCCAGCAGATTCGTGAACATGACTCATGCTTTGTTTTGTGGGCAGGGTGAACTCTGGGAAACACCCTCCTGAAGCAAATGACTTGTCATTTGAGTCCCGATGGGTCTACTAACCCGAAGGCGTGCTGTGGGCAACCCAGAAGGAAGTCTGGGGGCGTCCCAGGCGAGCACAACACCGACTGAACCCACTGGGCCCTGCTCAGCCAGAGGCCAGGTTCAGACCCTTTGCAGCTGCCTTCACCTGGATTTGAAAAGAACTCATCAAGGCTCACCAGCTGTTACACACTGATTATTCTGAAAACCTAGAAACAAAACAAAAATTTGTCAAATATTCTGAGCCATGTGTTCTGCATCCCAATCTCATTTACCTGTACGCTGTGACAGTCGGGGACCTGGGGGCAGAGAGCTCCCCTATGAGGCCCCAGGGGGGTCAGCGCCAACCGTGTGACGGAAAACAATAGCAATGGCATCTAAGAAGTGCGATGCACAGCAGCACCCATCATAAACATGGGCATCACTGTCTCGACAGAGGATGAGACCAAGGTTTAGGGAGTTTTGTAAAATGCCCAAGGTCATACGTCATGGCCAGGCCACCAGAGGCAGGATGCTAACCCCGTCCGACAGCAGATGCGGGGATGGCCTCACTTTGCCCTCTTAGTGGTCACCCTTTTCCGGCCTCACTGTGGACAGCAGGCTAAAACGCGTAGGTCACACACGGTGTGGGGTGCAGTGAGCTCTTCGTCAATGTCACAGCCCAGCTGTAATCAGGAGCTAGGAGCTGCAGGCTGCTTTCGTACCCATTTCCCAGGTGAGCAAAGCAAGGCTCCAGCAGTTTAGAATAAACCCAGGATCTGTTTCCAGAGCCAGACTTCCACCGTCCTCCTCGTGGGGATCTCCTGTGCCACATCACTCTGGGCACGAAGGCCACCCCAGCGCTTGAGGAACGAATGAGCACACCACAGACCCACGGACCACATCTCCAAAGGCAAGTGCCTCGCGGGCACGTCCATGGCCCCTCGCAAGGACCCCAGCACATCCTGGGTGCTCACTGAGCGTTTGTGATGATGTCACAGCCTGGCCACGGCCGGAAGCCCCTGGGCTCGGATTCCTTGCCGCAGAGGAAAGAGGCTGCGGATGATTATCTCCAAAGCAATCCGTCCTATTCCTGCCCTCTGCGATTGCCAGAGAAATGTGCACAGAAAATGGCTCTGTTACGTCTGCCGTCCTGCTGGATTAGCTGGTGGCCCAGGGGACATTATCGGCACCAAGGATCATAATCCTTCACTCCCTATCTCTGCCCACAAAGCGGACAAAATGCTCCCAGCGCTCCAAAGGAGCCTGCCTGCCTGGGAACAGCCAATACCGCACGTTTCCCCGCCACGCAGGCCCCCCGAGCCCCCCATCTCAGGAAAGAGGCCAGCTGCAGGGAGCGGTGCCTTCAGCATCACAGGCTGGAGCAGCAGTAATCTGACACCTGTGAATGAGACCACTTATCAAAAAAGAGAGGCCCCAGCAGCTTTTAGGGATGCAGGAGAGACATGCTGGTAGAAGCAAATCTCTCACCAGTGCCTTGACGTTTGACACTTAATATTCATGCCCAGCTACAGGCTGTGTGCTCAGAGGATCAAACTCGGTAATAACACACGATCCACAGGCTGACAGGCTGAGCACATAAACCTCCAGTGTAAGGACTCACTTAAGAGCTTTCTGCCAAATGGAGCTGGAGTCCAGACGGGAGGGAGAGAGGCCGGCGGACTGGAAAGGCCCGGCTCCGGCGAGCCCAAATCAAGGCAGAATTGGCGTCCAAGCCTCCTGGGAACCCAGCACCGCGAGGGGGTGGTGGCCGCAGGGGCGAGGGAAGAAAACAGGGACAAAACACCTGTGTGTCTTCCTTAAGCGACAGGGAATAGCTTAGGAAAACCACACCAGCCTCATTCTCCTGTTTAAATTCATCCTGCAGATGCACATCATTTTCCCCATCAGGCACATTTCTAGAAGGACACGTCATAACAGAGAAAGATCCAAAAGGACAATCTGGAATGTATGCAGCCATTGCCAAAACACAGGTTTTCAAGCCTGCGTTCACCTAAGAAGCCCTCACCCCGCTCGGCTCGTGGGAGAGCCTCCTGCCGGGCTGGGCAGGAGCTGGCGCCGTGTCTGCTGGCGGCTTAGAGGTCGGCCACAAGCAGCCACGTGCTTCTTTAGTTTTGCCTGTTTCACCGACCTTCTGAGCTGAGCCTGCTTGGTCTGGATCGCAGACCACAAGCTGGAGGTCTGGGGGTCTACTTGGCACATACGTGCATAATGTTTGAACCGCATACCATTAAAAACATTTGTGAAAAAAAATGCCTACACTTAAAATCAGCATTAAATATCTGTAGTTCTGACTCTTCTTGATAAACCGCCATACCCGGCCAGACTCAGATCAGGTTGCTGCAAGGTGAAAATCCAGTGTGTTGAGTAGCGGATGCTTCCACAGACACAGTGTGTCTTCTCCACACACCCCACCCAGCCCTACTGCCCTGCTCCACCTCACTCGTGCATCACCTGTCTGGCCCCAGGGAGACATGCGATTTCCATCCCTGGTTTCAAGCATCGGCGCAGAAGGCAAACATCATACCTTCACCGTAGGTACGCAAATGCATTTCCTTTCCAGTCAGGGCCAACATTCATGCAGTCTTCCCTTTTTCTGCTTGAAATTCTGAGCTGGCAAGAAACCCATGAGGGCCTCTGGCCCCAACAAGAGAATGAAAAGTTGACTCGTGGATGGAATTCTAAACCACGACACTGACTCTTCCCTTCTCTTCGTATCATAACTTCAGAAATATTCCAATATGACAATGAAAGATTCTGCACCTGAAGCCCAGGTATTTTGGTCATTAGCAAGTATCATTTGTATAAGTGCAGGAGAAACGCTGACACAGTGACCTGCCACAGCTACGAAGATCTTGTCACTCACATGCTGACACAGCCTTCAGTGGCTCCCCACTGCAGCGGTGCATCCGGGAGCTCCTCTGCCCTGCATCTGCAGGAGAAGCTGCCCTCGCCAGCCACCTGAGTTTCCTGTCTCTGGGCCGTCTCATGCTGCTCCTACCATCTATCCACACATCTCCTACAGACCTCCCTGGTGTCGCACTTCCTCTGGTTTCCAAGCTGTGCTCTTCTGATTGCCTTGGGTGGGGAACCAATTCCTGGATCCCCTCTCTGGGAAAAGCACACTCATGCTTCAAGGTTCAACTCAAGGACCAGGTTCCAGTGGAGTCTCCCCCGGGTCATGCAGAGTAAACTGCCCTCCCCGCCGGGGCTTTCCTGGTCCCGTGTTAACATGCCTCCAGGAAGACATCCTAAGACACAGCACATCTAAGCTAAGTTACTGCCTAGACACTGCTCCTGCTAGGTATCACCTCCTAAATAGTTTTGCTTTCCTGGCTCCAAACACAGACTGTGACCTTCTGACAGGGAGGAAATAATCCCATTTTGCATCTCAAGAGCTTGTCAAAGGACTGGATCAACAGGCAGGCATGTTTAATGACTGCTTTTACAACAGATATTCAAAGCAGAAAACTGATGCACACGGAGCAAGTGACAGGGATGTGCTGAAGGGGAGAGCTAATATCTCCTTGTATATGGTAAAGACAGGAAAGGGAAGTAGGGGGAGGTGGTGTCCCCCAGTAACTAAAAACATAGACTTCGAAGCCAGAGGGTCTGACTTTAAATAAACGCAGATCCAACAACCCCCAGCTCTGTGACTTGGTGCAAGTTACTGAATTTCTCTGCACCTTACTTTTCCTGCCTATGAAACAACACTATGAATGCTGTCCACTCAATAGGGTGTGAGGACAATGATAGAGAGACACAGTGACTGCATACGGGTATTGGCAGGTATGATTTGCGCCGACCACAAAGGGCGGGGTGATGGCACAGATGGGGAAGCCCCCCAAGTGGGGAAGCACACACGGCAGGAAGAGAGCTGCAGGAGTCAGAGCCAAGGAAACCGCCCCCCACCCCCGGGTGCCGTGTGTAGGAGAGCTGGGAGGAAATGGGCTGGGACCAGATCAAAAGGGCTTTGCAAGCCCCTCTAGAATTTTTGGAACTGGAATTTATAAACATTAGCGAACTGGAGTGTTCAGGTTGAGAGTTAGTGAGTTCAGACCACAATTTTAGATCCAAATCTGGAGACTCGGAAAAATGGTAGCAGGGCTGCATGAAGCCACCAGGAACAGACAGTTCGGTGTTTTGACAATGTGCAAATAAGACAATTCATCTGGAAGGGACACAGAAATTCAGCCTGACTAGAGGACTACTCTGAATTGAAAAAAAACCCAAAAAACAAATAACAATTCCCTTCTTCTCAGCCATATTGTGCTGTTTTTCTTTACACAAGCTCCAAAGATCTGCAAGACGAGGCAGGAACTGAGACCAACAGAAACACGGAGATTATATTAATAGTGGGATCTTAATATTCCACTTGGACACTGGATTATTGATGAACTTGATTTTTTAGTAAGTTCAGAGCCACCTCCCAACAAAGAAGCATGCATGTAGTTAGATTTTCCTTTAAAAAAATTCTATGAAAAATATTTCCCCCTAAAAGAAGTCACTGAAGGTATTTCTATCAGACAGTACAATGTGGGGCTTCACTGGAAAATACCCATATTTTTATGAACTGCACCTTCCTTACTTTTAATGCTAAAGTCCAAAGGTATTCTTGTGGTAGAAGACCTTTCCCTGATCCCAGTGCAAAAGTTAGCCTGCCAGGAATTTTCCACGGTGCTAAGGCAGATGCAGCTACGTCCTGTTATCAGGACCGAGGACAAGCAAGCATCCCTCCCTACTCTGCAGCTGTACAGAACTGATAACAGTTTCCAGAAGAAACCACACGCAGCCAAGGAAGTGAAGCTTTACCTTGAGTATAAAAGGAGCTCCCCAAAGCCCTCCCCACCCCACCCCCATGGCTCAGCTTTGGGTAACGACGCCCTTGAGCCAGTACCGGTGCAATAAAGTGCTTTTCTCTACTTGAGTGTCAGCTGTCAGTCTTCTTGCCGTCTGGAGGCTCTGCTGTAACATTTGGTGCATTGGCCGGGAAGTCCATCAGCCATGCTGGTCCTTTGTTGACACCACTGACAGGGGCCAGAGGTGAGCCCTCCCGCCCAGACCCCAGGCGGAGGGACGGTGCCACCAGGTAATTTCTGATTCCCTGTCCGTATCAGGCCCAGCAGGACTGGATTCCCTTTTGCACCCCGGTGGACTCAGTAAAGGAGAGAAAAGTCTTTGGGGACCAGACATCTGATCAGTAAGTGTCTCTGGGGACCCAGTCCCAGTTCAGGCCACTCCCAACATTCACATGGAGAAGGTTTGATCACCCCTTAGGCGACTTCGTTGCCGCTGAGAATAGGGACTTTCCTGGAAGGAAGTCAAAGTCGGACTGACTGCTGTGAATGTGAAAACCAATGTTCTGCTCCACGGCGAACTACGGAGTCTGGTTGAGTCCCAACCTGCGGTGCTGTGGTGACCTCAGACGGCTTAAGGCACTGCCGGCACTTGGGGAACTGAAGAAATCCAGTTCCTCCTTGCAGTGTCCATCCAGGTCAGGGGTTTGTACTGACACACCCTCAAAAGCTGAGAGGCATCCAAACGCCTGAGAGGGGAGTGGCCAGAAGGACAAAGTGAAAGTTTCCCTGTGTTTGTCTTGCATCTCCATTCATTGGGAGGGACATATTGTCCAAAATCATGGGAAGTAGTCCTTCTAAATGCACTGTTTTAGAACGTATGTTTAAGAAACTTTAAGAAGGGATTTACAAGCGATTATGGCATCAAACTGGCCCCATGGAAATTATGCCAGTTCTGTGAATTAGTGTCCAGCCTTTGGGGTAGGATGGCCATCAGAGGGGACCTTGGATCTCCCCACAGGGAGGGCTATTTACAAAGTTATGACAGGACACGCAGGCCACCCACCCTGATCAGTTTCCATATATAGATCAGTGGTTAGAAACAGCCCAAGTTAAGCCTCCATGGGTCCAGCTCTGTGTTAGTAATCAAACAGTGTAAGGTTTTAGTCAGCCAAGAAAGGAAGCAGACACCTCGGAAGAAACAGGCCACCAATCTTCCAGGGAAATCCAGAGGAGCTTCCTCTGCAGAACTTGCCACCTCCATATGCTCCTCAGGCTGTTCCCAATGCTCTACTAGACCCAGACACCCACCACCCTCAGTCTCGCCACTTCAAGGCCCAGAGCCTCAACCGGACTCTCCAGAACTGGTTGGCAGATGCATGAGACCAGCTGATCAAGGGCCCCAGCCACCAGTGGCCATGCAGATGTCCCTCTGTGAGGCCAGGGGTCCTCAACGACTGGCCCTGGATGGGACCCTACAAGAGGGGGGATCAGACTTTTATTATCAGCCCTTCACTAAGACTGACCTCCCGAATTGGAAGCACCATGCCTCAGCTTACTCTGAAAAGCCTCGGGCCATGCTCGATCTCCTGGAATCCACCTTTCAGACTCAGAGGCCAACGTGGGTTGACTGCTGCCAAGTCCTTCTCACTCTTTCAAATACTGAAGAGCGAGTGAGAATTATGATGGGGCTAGGAAGTGGCTTCAGAGTCAGACCCCAGCGGGCACCATAAACACAGAAAATTGAGTCAGAAAATTGGGTAAAAGAAGTCCTTCTGGATGTGGACCCCCAAGAGACTCTGACACTGAGGAAGGGAGAACGAAGTTGGAGAGAAATCACCAGACCTTCCCCCAGGGAGTCTGGGCAGAGCTAAGAAGCCCACTAACATGGCTCAGCCCTCCGAGGTCCTCCAGGAACCGGAGGGGAGCCCAGCGGACTTTTATGAGAGCTCGTGTGAGGTTTTTAAGGTCTATACTCCCTTTGACCCCGAGGCCCCAGAGAATCAAAGAATGGTTAGTGCTGTCTTTGTCTGCCAGGTTCAGCCTGATTTAAGAAGGAAACTTCAGAAACTGGAGGGTTTTGCAGGCGAGTCCACCACCAAGCTTCTGGAGACAGTAAATGAGGTCTTCATCAGTCGGGACCAAGCAATGAGGAAGGAGGCCGACGAGTGGCTGAGGAAAAAAGTAAAACTTCGAGCAGATGCCTTAGGGCAGCCCCCGCCTGCCATGGACAAGAGAGGCTGCAAGACAGGGGCCAGAGGACGAGGCAGGAGGCTCCACTGGGTTGGGACCAATGAGCATACTGCAAAAAAATGGGGCACTGGAAAAACGAACGGCCCGACCACCGGAGAGGAAAACCAGGTTCTTCTGAGCTGCCTACCCAAGACCCGCAGGCCGTCCCGTGCCCCCCGCCAAGGCGCCGGCTGGGTGGCCATCAAGTGGTCCACGAGTTCTCGTATCTGCCAGACCTCCCAGTACCTCTGATGGGCAGAGAGCTTCTGGCTAAAATGAAAGCAAAATAGCCTTCACCCCAGTATTTAGGTAAAGGGGCCACTCCAGTGATCCTGTCTCAGCAGGGCCACGGCAGGAAGAATGGCGGCTACACACCTTGTCGATGAAGAGCTGTCAGTTACCCCAGAGCTAGAAGCTGAATTCCCGTCAGTCTGGGCGGAAGGGAATCCTCCAGGCCTGGCAAAGAACCGAGCCCTGGTGCAGACTGACATACAGCCCGGAGCGCAGCCTGTTAAGATCCCCCAATATGTGGTTCCAGGGAGTCACGCCGAGGAACCCAGCTTCACCTGGAGCGACTATTCAGATGGGGCTTGTTAAAGCAGTGTCAGTCACCGTGGAGCACCCCACTGTCACCTGTAAAGAAACCAGGGACGAATGACCACCACCAGTCCAGGACCTAACGGCCATCAACGAAGCAGTCGTCACCCTACGTCCAGTGCTGCCAAACCCATACACCCCACTAGGACTCACACCATCAGAGGCGGGATGGTTTACTTGTGTGCACTCAAAGGACGCCTTTTTCTGTCTTCAACTGGCACCCAGTAGCCAGCCCATTTGCCTTTGGGTGGGAGACACCGAACACAGGGGCTAAGGAACAATTCACTTGGACCAGGCTGCCTCAAGGGTTCAAGAACTCGCCGACCCTGTTCAGTGGGGCGCTAGCATCTGACCTGTCCAAGTTTCCAGGTCAGGACTTAGGGTGCATCTTACTCCCAACATGTAGATGCCCTCTTATTAGTCAGCCCCACTCGAGCTCAGGGCTGGGAAGGAACAAGGGTCCCACTGCAGCTCCTCACTGGAGCCAGCACCGGGTCTGTAAGAAAAAGGCTCAAATATGCTTGAAAGAAGTCAAGTACCTAGGCTTCTGAATCACCCAAGGAAACAGGTTGGGGACTGAGAGGAAGCAGGCAGTATGTGCCCTCCCAGCTCCCACTACTAGGCAGCAGGTACGAGAGTTTCTAGGAGCAGCAGGATTCTGTCACATATGGATCCTGGGGTTTTCAGAGCTGGCAAAGCCCCTATATGAGGCCCTCAAAGGAGAGGAGAAGGCACCCCTGTTTGGGGACCTGAACAGAAAAAGTCTTCACAGCTATAAAGACAAAACTCACCGAGGCACCGGCCTTGGGACTCCCAGACATGACACGGGGCTTCAACCTGTTTGTACGTGACAGCAACGGGATAGCTCTGGGGGTTCTGACTCAAGAATCTGGGCAGAGACTGGTAACTTTCCTGTCGTAGCAGGTGGACTCAGTTGCAGCAGGCTGGCCTCCCTGCCTCAGAGCTCTGCAGCCACCACGCTGCTGGTTAAAGAGGCAGACAAGCTGACACTGGGACAAAGCCTAACTGTTAAGGTGCCCATTTCTGTCATTGCGCTCCTGGATGTCAAGGGACAGCTCTGGCTAACTCATGCCTGGATGACCCAGTACCAACGGCTCCTGTGCGAAAACCCATGGATGCGACTGGAAGCAGTAAAACCTTAAACCCCGCCACCTTCCTGCCTGTTACTGCGGGGCCCCCAGAGCATGATTGCCTAGTGGTGCCTGATGAGGTCTATTCTAGCCGAGCAGACTTGACAGACGAGCCCCTGCAAAACCCTGACCCATTCTTGATGCAGATGGTAGTAGTTTCATAGACGAGGGCAAGAGACACGCCGGGTGTGCAGCTGCACTGGACTATGAGACCACAGAGACAAGCCTCGCCTGAGGGAAGGTCAGCGCAGAGGGCAGAACCACGGGCCCCAGTCAGGGCGTCAGAACTCAGAAGGATAAACACGTCAACACCCACACCAACTCACGCTGTGCCTTTGTCCCTCTGCATGTACATGGGGTGATTTATGAGGAGAGAGGACTTTTAACAGCAGGAGGAAAAGGAATCAAAAATCAAGATGAAATCCTAAAACTACTAGAGGTGGTTTGGATCCCAAGGAAACAGCAGTCACACACTGCAAGGGGCACCAGAAAGGAAAGGACTCGGTATCAGAGGGAAACCGCCGAGCAGACACAGCAGCCAGACAAGTGGCCAAAGAACAGACAGAACCATCAGGATCACGCCGGTCCCAGAACTGCATCCGCCCCCACAAACACGGCCCAGGAAAAGGAACGGGCACAACAGGGAGGGAAAGTAACGACAGAAGGATGGCGGGTGCCCCCACACCTCAGGATCTAAGTTCCAGGAGAGCTAGCTAGCACACCGGCCGTCCTTCAGCAGCGTGAACTCACCCACCAGGACCCACTGCTCAGAAACCTGGTCGAGCTGTACTCGCGATACCTCATCTTTCGATAGCCACTCCCCTGTGCCTCGTGACACAGCGCCGTCCCCTTTGTGCACAGAACAACGCCAGACAGGGTCCTGTGGGGCCAGCAGGACTTCAACGCTCCGGCCAGACCCCCTGTGAAGGTTTAGAGGTGGACTCTGCTGAGACAGGACAAGCAGAGGGAATAAACATCTCTTAGTGTTTGTCTGCACCTTCTCAGGCTGGGACAAAGCATCCCCACCCGTACAGAAAAGGCTAGAGAGGTAGCCAGGGCTCTGCTAAAGGACATCATCCCACATACGGGATGCCATCGACTACAGGAGAGGACGATGGCCCAGCCTTTGCAGCAGGAGTAGTGTGATGGGGAGCTAAGGCCTAGGCGTCCAGTGGAAGTAACACACGGCCTAGCGGCCCCAGAGTTCAGGACAGACAGACGCATAAACCGGACCCCCAAACAGGCTGCGGCTAAGTTATGCCAGGAAACCATCTACCCTGGACAGACATACTGCCCTTAACCCTCCTACGGGTACGCTGTGCCCCTAGGGCCAGAATAGGATTTTCCCCTTTTGAGATTCTATATGGTAGCCCCTCCCTTAAGTAGACCTAAGAGAGACCTAAAGGAACCGGGGAACTTAGAAATCCAGGAACAACTGCAGGGACTAGGAAAAACTACCCAGAAGTA
This sequence comes from Solenodon paradoxus, assembly GCA_004363575.1. Taxonomy (NCBI): domain Eukaryota; kingdom Metazoa; phylum Chordata; class Mammalia; order Eulipotyphla; family Solenodontidae; genus Solenodon; species Solenodon paradoxus. The sequence continues at coordinate 18,970 of RJWH01006447.1, forward strand.
TAGACGAGTAACAGACTACCCGTCTCCTTAGGAGTAACTGTGCACCCCTACAAACCAGGGCACCAAGTGTGGGTGAAGGACTGGAAAAAGGAAGCCCTGAAGCCGACCTGGAAGGGGCCCTGTCCGGTCATACTAACCACCCCCACAGCTCTTAAGTTTGCAGGTCTGAACGCCTGGATCCACGGCTCTCGGGTGGTGACAGCGGCCCACCAGCTGAGCGACAGACCACTTGAGTGGAAGGAGGACCCCTCTCTACACCGTCCAAGCTGGACCTCCCAACAACCGTCTCAGACTGACATGCATTCCGGAAGAGACTTGTGGAGACCAATGACCCACCCAACTCGCCAGCACACACCGAGCCTGACCCTGTTTATTCTTCTCACTTTGTTCTGGGCCCTGCTCCTCCCCTTTGCACTTATTCACCAGCGCTGTGGGCCCCTTGCGTGGGCCTGTTGCTTCTCAGCCAATGCAGATCGCTGGGACCACAGACCCCTTCTGCCACCACGCTGCGCTACCGCTGAGATATTTCTCTGACACTAAACATGTTTCCCTCATCACTGCTCACAGCTCTCCCCTGCATCCCTGGTACCTCGCTGGCAGGCCAGGACACCAGCCCCACGAACGTTAGAAGACTGCGAACGTTTTAACAAGGGTCAGAACCAGACTCTCCCGATGACAGCACACTGCTACTCGTTTGCCTGGTACTGTAAATGGCAGGGAGGAATACCTGTGACAAGCACAAATCGACACATCACATGAGGGCAGACTGCCCAAAAGCGTAAGTGCACAGGTGCAGCATATCAACCAATATGCTGGGGATTCCGAAGCCTGAAGGCAACCAAGAGTCACCCTAAACCCCCAGGCCAGACGAGAGCGGGGCTTAGAAAGCCTCACTATCTAGCCTCTCGATTGTAAAAACTTTAATTGCCACCACCATATTTTAAATCTTACTGATCCAGACTTAGTCAAAGCCTGCTGGCTATGTATGTCCTTAACTCTTCCCAGTATCTAGCTACCATTTCCCAGAGAGATTCTTGCTAATCTCTCCTCAGGACTCACGACATGGAGTTCCACCCCCACCTTTACAAATGTTGAATTAAAACGCAAGGTCCTATTTGTTTCCAGATCAGCAAAGGGACTGAGCCAGTAGGGCAGACTCCAGACGCGGTATGAGAGCACCACAGAACCAGAAGGAGCCAACTGGACCCTGGTGTCAGCCGGCACTGGGGTCTTTTTGTTTGTGGGACAACAGCCTTCTGCGTCTCCCCAGTCATTGGACAGGAAGCTGCGTCCTTGTTTTCTTAACGCCTCAGATGAACATCATACCCGGACACCAGTCCCTCAAAGTGCCAGTAACCACCTTCTCTAGGCCGAAGAGAGCTGTACAGGTCCTTCCTCTCTCACTAGGGCCGGGAGTAGCCGCTGGAGTCAGAACAGGGGTAGGTGGTATAGCCACTTCCACCTCCTTCTCCCAGACTCCTCTACAAGCCTAGCCGACGACATCCGAAAGGTCACTCAACCTGTAGACAAACTCCGGAGTCAGGAGACTCCTCTGCTGCTGCAGTGTTACAGAACCGAAGGGGTTTAGACTCACTCACGGCCGAGAAGGGTGGCCTTTGTCTATTCCTAAATGAAGAATGTTATTTCTATACCAATGAGTCCAGAATTGTCAGACATAACCCGGGAAGGAGTCAGGAAGCATCGAGAAAATGCATCTGATCTCGGGAGCTCCTGGTTTGGAAACATCAGCTGGTTATCATGGCTGTAGCTCCTGTAGGGGCCCCTCCTTGTGTTGTTACTTGCACTCTTGTCTGGTCCCTGCATCCTGAACCTACTCACCCGTTTTATCTCCTCCCACCTAGAGGCCTTGAAGCTTCAGATGCTGCTCCAGACCAGGTCACCAAACTGCCATTACAACCCCCTGGGCGAAGAAGATTCAAGTTGTTGAACTCCGTGACGTCCCCGTTCAGCAGGAAGAAGCCAGAAGGACTCGTCACCCTGTTCCCACCTCTGGTTTAGAGTCTCCTGTCTAATCCCTGTCTAATCCCCAGGGCTGCAAGTCAGCTTGAGGACCAAGATGGGGAATGTGGTAGAAGACCTTACCCTGACCCCGATGCAAAAGTGAGTCTGCCAGGAATTTTCCACGGTTCTACGGAGTCTGTAGTTACCTCCTGTTATTGTGACCAAGGACAAGCAAGCATTGCCTCCCTACTCTGCAGCTGTGCACAGCTGATACGAGTTGCCAGTAGCAACCACACGCAGCCAAGGAGATGAATCATTACCTGAGAGCATAAAAGGAGCGCCCCCAGACCCCCCATTGCTCAGTTTTGGGTAACGATAACCCCAAGCCAGCACCAGTGCTTGCAATAAAGTGCTG
>RJWH01006447.1:31374-55009 GCA_004363575.1 Solenodon paradoxus
AGGGAGGCTGCTGTCTTTCCATCTGGGAGACCTCAGCTCATTGTGGACGTGACACAGGGACAGTCTTTGGATAAAGCCACACAGACACTTACACAGAACGTTGATTTAGGTCCCCAGCCTCTGGTCGATGATGTTTGCTTCCGAGTTTCCCACCAGTCCCTTTCAGGGCCCTGGATTTCCCTCTCCCACACCCCAAGAAGGAACGCGCCTGCCGTGCCTCAGTCTGATCTCATTTCAACCTTTTTCTATTCCGATTTCTAACCCGCTTCCTGCAGGCTTGTATAACGTCCTCCATCCACACTCCTGTTCGCAACACCTTCCAATTTAATATTGTCTGCAGATTTCATTAGCATGCAATTTACTTTCTCTTCCAGATCATTAAAAAAAAAGGCCTCACCTAGACCAAGCTATTATGAATCTCTCTCCCACTCTCCCCAGATCCCAGCCAAGTGGGAACATTACCATTTATCATTATCTTTTGTTTATAATCTTTCAGCCAGGTTTCATCTAAGCCGATTAGAACTAATCTTGATAGCAAAAGAAAATGCAGATAAATAAAACCAAACCCCAACATCCAGAGCGTCATTCGGGATCAAACAGACAGCATGGAAAGCGGCCACTCTTTGGTCTGGGGTTCTTTCTTCAAGGCCAAGACAGAGGCTGACTCGCAGTTAGTGAGCCCGTCTCAAGTACATCGAAGGGACTGAAACCCTTCCTCCCGATTGTTTCAAGTGTCCTGAAATCCGTCTCCTTTTGAAAATGTCCAAGACTCACTTTACTCCTGGGGCTCAGGAACCTGGGGTCTCCTCCGAAGGACAAAAGGCTTTTGCCACCAGCCTTGGCGCTTGCTGCCCACGTGTTAATGAAGTTCTATTTATGGCTTTAATAAGGATTCAACAGCCATTTCTTAGAGAAGTGCCAGATACAGAGATTGATACCAAGACTAATTCTAATATAATTCCCTTCGTAGTGGCTAAAACCCAGTCAAGTACCTTTATACATCAAGACGCAAGTGTTTTATCACATCCATAAATACTCTCACAACCTAATAGAGTTAATTTCACCAAGATTGAAACAAGTGAGAGGGGGCGTAAAAAATCAATTTGGCTTCAACTTCAATGATTTATCATCCCCACCCCTAGGATCAATTAATTTTTTACAAAGCAAACGTCTAATGAAATTTTAGACCAAAGGCAGAGCAAATAAAACATCAACCTTGATTCACACAGAAAGGGCGAGATGCACTTCAATGTGATGATTAAAAAAAAGAAACCCTCAAAATCAGGATCACACTTAAGATGCAATATCAAGGCCAGCTTATTGAGCTCTCAATACAAACCAAAATAATTCCAACTGGCGTTCTCAGTTGCATATATCTATCATTTCTCCGTATTTTAAATCACAAAGGATTGTAGGTGGGGGTGAATAATAGGGCACTGTGAGTTATTTGCATCCTCCAAATAAAATCTTTGTAAACATTCCACAGAGTAAGAAAGAGCTCAAAAGAGAATTCAGGGATACTGATGACATTGCCAACATTTCGCTTTGGGGACCCATTTTCGAGTCACCAGTCCTGTAACCGAAGTGCAATTTATTAAGGTAAGGAGCAACGCACAGATTTAGGTTTTCAGCAATCCAGTTAAACGCTGCTTGGCTTGTGCCTCCATTTTTTTTTTTGTTTAATTTTTTTGCTGAGCCTCACAATTTCCCTTGTTTGGAGAAAACAAAATGCTTAGAAGAATCTCACAGGTCCAGGAATCATTCTTAAAGGGAAGGATTCTAAGGTGAGCACTTACTCCCCGGTACTGGGGCAGCAAATTGTCTGCGACGAATCATCCCTGCAAAGGGGATTGAGCCACAGGGGTGATGTGGTCACAAAGTACATGCCTGCGAATTGACTGTCCCTCTTTATGGCTTTCCATAAATCCCCTTCATGCAAAATGGCAAAGAGATGCCCCATTTATGCAGCATAAAAATTAAGTGACTAATGGGCTATGTCCAATGAACTCCTACCCACTTTCAAACTGAAGGAGCATCCCGTTTTAATTCGTTCAGCTCAAGGAGGCAGAGAAACATCATCACCTACCCAATGATTATTGAAATTAAATTTCTGGCCAAGTCAAAGTGAGCCATGAAAGGCAGTGCTGGAAGGGTAACCGTATTGCTTCAAGGGCTCCACGACACCCTGACTCCATCCACAGACATCGACAGTATCTAAAGCAACCTCCACCAAAGTCATTTGTGTCTCTATTACAGGCCTTGAATGGCTCTCCCTCGTCCCGAGATCTACATGAAAGGAAATGGAAGACGCAGCCTTCCGTAGAGCATTCAGAAACCGAGGAGTCAGCATGCTTTCCCAGCACTGCCTGCTAGCTGCCTCTGTTGATGAGATGGAGTTTGAGGCCTCACAAACAGGAGTTATTTTCTGAAGCAATCACTGGCAGTTACTCGTCCTACAGTTCCATGGAGATGCGATTACTCTGACTTTACAAAGTGACAACTCATCGCTAAGTAGGAGGGGAACGCTCATTTTCCAGAGAAGCCTATTTCCCAGTCCTGCTGGAAAAGGAGATTGTTTAAATGACTTCATTCAAACTGCTCAACACCTGTCATGGGTCACAAGTCCCTGTTCTAAGAGGTGAATATTCACCATGAAATAAAATGTGTGTGGCCCTTTTCCTGCCAGGATGCCATTTCAATAAAGAATACAGACGATAAGCAGGCACACAGAGAAGCCCGTGCGCTGAGTTCTAGGAAGGAGAGAACAGGAAGGTGTGAGGGAAAATAACCCGGGTCTTTGGGAAATTCATGGGGACCTCTATGCGACTAATCAATCCCACATTGGAAAAGGACAGTCACCCAACATGTATTTATTGCCTGAACAGCAGGCTCCCCAAAGTGAGAGGACAGAAGAGTGTCCATTGTTTCACAAGCCCCACATTTGACAAGCTTCTCGAAAACACTGTGGTCACACCTCTGAAAACTATAATGAAACTCCTTTTCTACCTGGGTATCTCTGCTTATTTTTTTCAGTGCATGTGAAAAGGTATTCATTTCACGAGACATGATATTATAAAGAAAAATGTCATTTGACAAAACCATTCATAGCCACCCCTTCCCACAATTAGAGACTGGCTAGACACACAGTGAAAATACAGTGAAATTATGATCATCGAAAGGGTGTGGCGCAAACACGATGCAAAAGAATATACAGAAACTAGCACATCTGAAAGTTCAGGATATAAGAACATTGCCACCCTGCCAACTCCCTGGGGAGGGGGACTCACAAGGATTATTTAGTAAAGGGCTGAGAAAACTACTTAAAATATTTGGTGGAGGTTGTTACATTGCTCCTTCTACATTTCACAGTGTCAATGGCCCTTCCCACAGGACGAGCAGCGAAAACAAGCACTTTTTTCTACTTCTTGCTAATGTTTTCCAGGCCAGTTATAGCTCCTTCATGAAGTGGTGGTCAATCCCAAACCAGGTTTTTATTTACCTGCTGCTCAGATTGTTGGAGTAAAAATCGCTGTCACGCCAGATGCACACTAGAATGACACAAAGCAGAGTGGAGCCCCAAGTCTTCCCCACCAAGCACTTGGGAACACGCCAGTTAATCTTTGTTTCAGTCTTACAGTCCTAATGTGAAAAAGGAAAATGAAGGTGTTGATAGTCCCTATTCCACTGGGGAGTCTGGGGATTCAAATGAGAGGCTTGACAAATTCTGCAGAAGTGAAAATCTGCATAAAACTCAGCATCGCTCTGAGAGTAGATGTGCAAGAAATGTTTAAGGGCTGAAAGAGGGTAGCTCTGCAAAGCCCGGAGCACGACTAAGGGCCACCACGGATGCAGGCATGGGACAGTCTGGACGGTGAGGTTATCCGACCCTCACTGTCACAGGTCTGAGCCGGGAGGCAAGGCCGTATACGCCCACCTTGACCTTCCAAACCAGAGGGATGTCGCACTCAGGTTTCACCGCCAGGGTCTCTGAAGGTTTCTCTCTGCCTATCTGGTCTGCACGCTTTCTGATCAGTCACGGACCAATTTAAATGCCACCTCCTCAGAGGCTTTCTCCGAACATCTAGCTAAGTCCAGTTCTCCTCTATCTGTTCACTCCTTTCACAGCTTTTATTTTTATAGTGACCTGATACATTTTCCTTTGTAATTAATATTTAACTTATGAGAATTGTAGAGGCACATGCAGTTGTAATAAATTATACAGAGGAGACCTGTGCATTTTTGTGGCTTCCCTGGGTGAGGAAGGGCTTACAAAATCAAAGTACAGTAACAGGACATGGGAGGATCGGGATATACTTTCATAACCATGCCCACTTCCCTCCTGCTCCCACTGCCCCCTAAATCACTGGTAGCAAATGATCTGCTCTCCAGTCTATAATTTTGAGATTTCAAAAATTTTAGATATAGATCGATGGTAGATTGAAAATTGATAGATTTTACACAGGTAGATGATAGATATGCAGATGGCATACATGACTAACAGATGATAGATTAGGGGAATGGATGAACAGATGATAGATAAACAGATGATAGATGAACAGATGATAGATAAACAGATGACAGATTGGATGGATGGATGGATGGATGGATGATAGATCAATGAGAGATCCATAATAGAGACAGGGAGAGAGTCATAGAGGATGTCATATTTGGGGATTGGTTATTTTTCATTCAACTCAATTCCTCAGTCCTCCAGGCTGTCACCCAGATGACCAGTTTGTCCCTCTGCATTGCTGAGTAGTGTCCCATGAAGCACTGCACTTGCATAGCCCTCAGCGAGACACCCCTGGGCTGTCTCCAGGCTCAGGACGGCATGAATAAAGCACAATGCTATAAAAATGTGTGGATGAGTTTTGCATGAATGATAGTTTTCATTTCTCCAGGATAAATGCCTGGGAGGGCAATTGCTATGTTATACGGTGGTTACGTTTGTCTCTTAAAGAAAATGAAACGATTTCCCAAAGTGACGGCACCATCTTGCATTCACAGATTCTCCGACAATGCTGGAGCAGCTCCGTTGCTCTACATATTTACCAGTGCTGCTGCGCACTGCGTTGTCTGTGGCCACTCTGACAGGTGTGCGCTGCTCTCGCCGTGCAGTTTCACCTGCTTTTCTCTAATGGCCAGTGATGAACGGCCTTTCACAGGCCCACTTACCATCAGTGTATTGGCCTCAGTGAAAATCTCCCTTCAGCTCTTTGGCCCACACTCTCATTGGATTACTTTATTTTTTTTAATTATTAGGTTTTGAGATTTCTTTACAGATGCCATGTATGAGCCCTTTTGCAAAGTGTTTTCTCCAAAACTAAATGCTGCCTTAAAGAGGATGTTCAGTAGAAGAAAAGATTTTTTAATTTATTTTGCTGAATTCTGATTCATTGTTTCTCTTGGGAATTACGCTTTCAGTGCTTTTGATATCAAATCTAAGAACTCCCCTCACTTAAACCCTCAAAGATGTTCTCTATGTTTGCCTAAAAGCACTAGAGTTTTATGTTTTACACTCAAGTTCAGAATCCATTTTGAGTCCATTTTTGTTTAAGACATGAAATTTAAGTTGACAGTATCAAACTGACTTCCCAGTTGTTCCAGCATCATACATTGAAAGGATATCCTTCCTCCATTGAATTGCTCTTTGTTTTTGTCAAAAATCAATTGGATGTATTTGTGTAGGCTTCTATCTGGAGTCTTTATTGCTTTATTGACCTGTGTGTCTATCCTCCTCCAATTATTGTAGCCTTGATTGCTGTAGCTATACAGTCAGGTACTCATTTTTCCCACTTTATACTTCTTTTCAGAATTGCTTGGCAGCTTTAATTTCATTGTTCTCTCCATAAACGTTTGAGAATCATCTTGCCAGATCTACCAAACTTACTGAGATTTTCATAGAATTTTTTGAGAAAATTATCATCTTCACTATGTCGAATCTTCCAGTGTATGAACGTAGTCATCCTTCATTTTTTTATGCCCTTTACTGTGTTTTAAAAAATGGTTTTAATTTTTCCTTAGTTCACATAGCTGTATGATTTTCAGGATACTGAATTCTTACCACACATCAGTCTGGGTGACCTTCACATCACACCCACCACCATATTACCTACTTCCTTTCCTGTTCCCTCCTCCTTTCTCTCCCCCACCCCTTCAGCTCCTGTGAATTTTGTTGAGATTTGTTCATTTCTTTTCTTTATATACCACACAGGAGTAAAATCATCCTGCACTCTTTTTCTTTCTGGCTTATTTCACTTAGTACAATCACCTTTGGTTCCTTGTAGGTTGTTGCAAAATGTACAGTTTCATCTTTGTTGAACAGATGCCCAGATTGCTTTGAGCATCCAGACACGGTTTCTTTATCCATCATCTACAGATGGACATTTAGGCTGTTTCCATGTCTTGGCTATTTTGAATTGTGCTACTGTAAACATAGCATAGCAAATACTTCTTCTAGTGTCTTGTGTTACCTGGAGAAATACCTAGAAGTGAGAGTGCTTGACAAAATGGTAGTTTCATTTTACTTTTGTAAAGAATCTCCACACTATTTTAAATTTTTTTTAATATTTATATCAGTCACCCTTTTGTAAGTTACAATATGCAACTTCTAAAAGCATTTTAAAAATTATCCCCAGGTATCTTTTTGAGTGATTATAAATGGTAGTGCATTTTTAATTTCCACTCCCATAAGTAAGTTCAGAATCTTTTTGTAATTGTTCCTTATCAAATTGAAAAAGGCCCCCTTTATTACTATTTTTCCAATAGTGTTTATCATAAATGGGTGCTGAATTTTGTTAATTATTTCCCTATATTGATTTATATGATCAAATTATTTCCTTCTTCAGTCTGTTAATGAGATTTATTACACTGATTTACTTGTGAATACTGAACCAATCTTACATCTCTAGAATAAGTCCCAGTGAGTCGAGGTGTATAATTCCTTTTATATAGAGATGAAATTTGTTAACATGTCCTTATAAGCAAAATGCATTTATGATTTGTTCGTGATTTTGTACTGGTTTTGAATCGTTTGGTATCATAAAATAAGTTGAAAAGTGTCCTCTTCTATTTTCTGGAAAAGAATGTATATAATTATTGCTAATTCTTCATTAGAAATTTAGTAGAATTCCCTAATAAAAACTCCTGAGTCGGAAGTTTTGTTGTTGTTGTTTTTTTTTTTCAAGAGAGGAAGGGAAGAAAGAAGAATTTTTTTAAGGAAAGGAGGGAGAGAAGGAAGAAGCATCTTTATTTGTTTTGTTTTGCTTTCACCCAGCCCTGGATCAATCACCTGGGCCCTTGGACCTCTCACCTGGGCCCTTGGACCTTATGTGGTCCAAACACCAGTGTCTCAGTCACCTGAGTCACAAGGGCATGTCCTTGGACATTCTTTTGACATAATCTTTAAAGAGAAAAATTTCATTTCCTTAATAGTTATAGGGACATTCAGATTATCTATTTCATAATGAACGGATTACGCTCATGTTTTCAAGGAAGTGGCCCGTTCCATGGACACTGCCAAATGTCTGTGTGTTGAGTTGCTCAATCTGTGTCCTTATCGTCCTTTCAACAGCTTAGGGTCTGTAGTCACACTCTACTTCATTCTCAGTATCGATCATTGGTGTCTGCTCTTTCATTTTGTCAGTTTTGTTAGAGGTCTGTCATTTTTATTGATCTTTTCGAAGCGCCAACTTTCCTTCCACTGATTTTCTCTCTTGTCTTAACTCTTTTTGATTTCATTGATTTCTGCTCTCATCTTTATGACTTCCTTTTCTATTTACTCCGAGTTGGCTTTTCTATTCTTATTTTTTTTTCCTAGAGTCTCCTGGCAGGAATGTACATTATTGGCTGGAAGCTTTCCTCTTGGATAATGTACCTATTTATTGCTATACATTTCCCTCTCAGTACGTCTTTAACCATGTCCCATGTTGTCATTTTCATTCTGTTCAATATAATTGCTTCTTTTCATGCAGACTTCTTTAACTCCTGTGTTTGGAGACCTTCCTGTTATTTTTCTGTAACTGAGGTCCACTTTGATGGCACTGTGCTCAATGAACACACTATGTACCATTTCAATTATTTTAATTTTGCTGAAGTTTGTTTTCTGATATGATATGGTTTATCTTGTTATTTATCCAAGGAATATTTCAAAAGAACATGCATTCTGTCGTTGGTGTGTGGTGTGCTTTATAATGCTGAATGGATACTGCTGATGAATGAGTGACCGACTTCCTCTCTGTCTTGTTTATTTGTAGGCAACTTTTTGATTACACACTCGCAGACTGGCATTTCAGTGACCAACTCAAGTTGTGTATTTCTTACCTATCCTTTTAGTTCTGTTTCCTTGTTTTATTTTGGTTCTTGCTTCTCTCATTTTGCAGTTATTTAACACATGTACATTTAGGATTGCTATGTTCCTTGTAAATTCACACTTGCATCATTATATTATGCTTCTCTCTGCCTCTAGTAATTTTCTTTGCTCTTAAATATACTTTATTTAATAAGAATCTCACTACCTCTACTTTTTAATTAGTTTTTTCATGATGTCTACTTTTCTATCCTATTACTTTCAACCTACCTACACAAATAAATTTGAAAGGAGTTTCCTGTAGCTGCCATATAGCTAGGTAATGTACTTTGATCCATTCTAATCATCTCTCATTTAATTGGTGTAAGTAAACACTAAATCCATGTGATCATTGTTACGTTAATGCTCTGCTTTCTTTTTTATTTCTTTATTTTGTTTATCATGGCTTCCTCTGAGATACTTAAATATTTTATACTTAAATTTTAATACCTCTATAGTGATTTTGAGCAAATTTCCTTGTATAGAATATTTAGCAATTGCTCTAGCTATTAAACATACACAACTGATAGTGGTTTACTCAGGTAACCTTTGAAAAATTTTGAGGAAAGCAAGAGACTTTTCCTCCCTTATGTTTCTTTCTACCTTCATTTATAATCCAATTGTCTTAAATATTTTCTCTAAATGCATTTAAAATCACATCAATCGTGGGTATGAAAAATTAAAATGTGTCACAACACAAGAACAGGAAGATGGTTGCATTTACCATGGTATTTGTTTTCTTCCTTTCTGAGGTTTGTGATTCCTTCTTTTTTTCAGGTCCTTTCTTTGGGGAACATGCGTTGGCTATTCTTTCAAGGGAAGTCTGTTGGCAACTTACTCTTAGTTTTTCTTTATCCACTAACATCTAACTTCCTCATTTTTTGAAGAATATTTTTGCTGGAAATAGAATTCTGAATTAATATTTTTCTCTCGGTCCTTGAAACAGGCAGTGCCACTTCCTCCAAGCCTCTATGGCTTCGGATGAAAAATCTGCTGTCCCTCCCATTCCTTTTCCCTGAGGTACACTAGTCTTTTCTGTTTACTTTCAAGATGTTCCCTTCTTTTTCAGCTTTCAGAAGTTTCGCTCTGATGGGTCTCAGAGAGGATTTCTTTGAGTTTCAGATGTTAGGAGTTTGCTCAGCTATTTGACTCTGCAAGTTCATGTCTAGGGATCTTATTTGTACTTAGCAAGAGGAACAGAGAAAAGCATGTCTGCTTCATCCCCCAGAAGCAGAAGTCCACCAGCTACTACTTTTAATCACCTATTTGCATCCTTGTTTATTGTGTGTTTCTTTAATGAACCGCAACACACAAAAGGACACTGCCTGACTTTAACACTCCCCACTGGATGCCCAACGTCTAACATAAACCCGGAGAAACCAGCAGCTACGCAAGGCATATGGGGAACGATTGAATTAACCCACTGACTCCAGCAGGGTTCACAACAGTAAATGCCTAGGGACTTATTTTACACAGCAGAATCAGGAAAGCCTCACCTTGTACCCTTTCTCACTCAGGTGTCTAGAGGGGGTTGTGCAAATCTGTGTTTTTAAGCACATCTTAGGGGTGATGCACAGGTGTCCTGGACCCACCTCAAAGAACAATCAGAAGCAGGGCTCCCCAGCAGGATTAGGGTCCTGAGCATGGTACTGGGAGCTTACAGTAGAGACAGGAGCAGGGGCGTTACCTGTGATCTGCCTCCTGGGTTAGCTCACTAAGGGCAAGCAGCAATGAGTTCACCCCAAAACAGATGAAAATCTAGGGATGCACATTTCAAATGGAAGTACCTGAACAAACATGAGGCGAAATTGTCATGAAAGGCGTAACACTCTTCTACAGGGGAGGGAGCCAGAAGAGCAAGCTGGCCCTCAATTTGTGCATTTTAAAACACAGCGTGGAGGATCCGTGTTTACCCAGCGCGAGGCTGTTAATACATTCAGTCCAAGAGTGAAGCAATTTTAATATTAATAGGATCTTTATGAGAATTTAATAACAAAGTCATAGCTTCCTTGTGTTTCAAGACACAGGGGTTAATGACTTCAAACGGGCTGGCAGGGAAAAGGTCAAATTTTAATGCTGACCTTAACAGTTTGAGATAAATTAAAAAAAAGGTAATGGCTCACTTAAAACTATGAGGTGCACCGTTCTTTGTGAGCTGAGAAACTGTCACAGATCCAACCTGTGGATACCACCTATTACGATGCTCAGAGAAAACACATCCGACAATTACCTGGATTGATCTACGTCACTTTTAAAGAAATTCAGTCTACTCTTTCATGGGAAAAGGAAGAAAGGAACCTCTGATTAATTTAAGGACATGTCTATTCTAAAATGTGTCGGTCTGAAGCTTAATGGTGGCCAGGGTTCTGCAGTCTTCTGCCAGGAGCACACATTGGAGGAAAAAAATGAAGACCATAATTCAAGACCCCAATTTCCCTGCTACATAAAAGACTCCTGCGGGTTTGACAGAAGACTCCAACAAGGGGACCTCAGTGATGGGTTTGCCTTCGTCTCTGGAGGAAGAGCTATGAAGCTGTGTAACCCTCACGCCTCAGAAGGACGCACAAAGCAGGGGCGTATGATAGATTCTAGGACTTGGGGTCAATCAGGACATAGAACCAGGAGGCCAGTAACAACCAAACAACAGGAGGACAGCTTGTTGGCCTGAGAACCGTCAGCCTACAGAGCACGACTTTAAATTTAAATAAACGTCAGCAATATGTTATCTTTGTGTTCTTACTCTACCCATACGCTCCCAAGATCCCCCCTTTGACCACTGACCCCCACAGTCTTCCTTTGCTTAGTCTTCTCATCAAGGTTGCCCACATTCTCCACGGTAGCTAGGAGCTCTTCAGAATCACCATGTTTTGGGGGCACTACCATCCCGTCCACTAGAATCCACCCCACCTAACACGAGTGTGATGGTGACAGAGAAGTAAGTCTGCATCCACCTGCCGACTTTTGTGAACCAGGTTCTTCCTGAAGACCCGTCACAGGCCAGGCACTCTGCTGAGAATGGAGGCCTCAGAAATGAGCGTAGCAAGCTTCCAGCTACACAGACCTCACAGTCTAACGGGAGAGACACATAAAAATTCATGACGTCATGTGAGGATGGCTCTGGGGGTGCTCTGGGGACATGTGAAAAAAGGAACAATCTTAGGAGGTCTGGGAAGCTTCTGCCCAGAACTGGGCTCTGAGATAAATCTCAGTATCAGTCAGGTTGGCTGCTGTAACAAATTGCCCCCAGAATCCAAGTACGATCCCATCAAATCTCATTTCTTACTCAAGCTGTGGGTCGCACGTGGATGCTCCGTGCTGTGCCTGTCATCTCTGGAGGCCCAGGCTGGCAGAGGAGCGACTGTCTGGTCTCCCCACTGAGGGAAAAGAGAACGTGGATTGTGTGCTGATTCTGAGCGTCCCCCAGAGCGGCACATCTCACTCCCGCCTTCGCCTGCTGTCCAAAGCAAGACACATGGTCATCGCTGATTTTGAAAAGTTGAGGCTATAAAATCCTCCTGAAGTAAGAAACACGACAAGGTGCAAATTCAGAATTCTGTGAAGAAAAATCAACCTACCACAATGCACACTGTGAGTCAGGGCTGTGTGTGAAGAGACGCCAGCAAGGGTATTCTAAGATGGGATATTTGGAACCAACAGAGAAGGGGAGGAAGCAAGGATGTGAGACACAGGCATCGTAAGACTCCGAGTCATCCGAAGGCTACAGCAAAGAATGCAAGGAAGGCTGGAGAGACCACACAGAGAAAAAGCTCTTTCTCCCACCCGAGTTGCCTCAGAACAAATGAGGGTGGACACACAGGCCTCACAGAGGAAAGAGTGGGAAAGTGCTGATTTACAGGAACCCTGGGTCTTTAAGAAGGTATTTAAGTCCCTCCCTTTTTAGCAATAAATATGGTGAGCTATACGGAATATGAAGGTCAATGAGGACATTAGCAGGACGATGGCTCACTGGACAAACACACATGTGCGAATGATACATGTTCATTTCAGGGCTCCTGGTGTCCAGTGCTGTGACCTCAGGAACCTGAGTGACTCACAGGAAAACAATGGAATCAGGAGCCCCATGAACATACAATTCACTTGCAACATCGGAGGCAGGTGGCACGAAGCAGTGGGAGGACAACGTGGCTGCTGTGTGTTGAGTCTCATCCATGGATGCGGGTTGTGTCACAGCTGGTTCCACACAGCTCAGAATTCTTTAATCATCCCCAAATGCTCACCACACATTTACGACATGTGGGGAGCCGGTGAGATGCTGGGGATCTCGGGAAAGCCAGGCAACCACAGACCCTGGAAGAGGCACGAATCACAGCAGCAAATGCACCAAATCTATAAAAGAGTTGTTGCTGTGATAAGAAGAAACTATATAAGATCTGCTGGAGGTTCATACCTGGCCCTTAAAGGTCAGGGAAGGGTCCCCTAGGATGTGCCTCTGCCTGTGATGCAGGCTGAGGACAAGGTGGAGAGAGAGGAGCACCCCACACTGGGGACAGAGCTGCCTGTCTGAAGCTCTCGAGAAGGTCACGTGGCCGGAGAGATCCGAGCAAAGTTCCTGTGACCATTCAGGGGCCAATGGGCCCATAGGAGGGTTGGGATTCCATTTCAAGACTCTATGACAGTAACCCAATGCCCACTTCAGGACAGCGACCCCGTTGCAAACCCCAGAAGCAGTTCCCCGCAGAGTGCAACTTCGCCAGGAGAGTTAATGTCGTCTGTGCAGGGCCTAAGCACAGCGTGGAAAGCGTCATCCATCTGGGACCTCGGCTTCCTCCTTCATTCAAGGAGGCGGCAAAGCTGACATTCAAAGAGTGACTCCCCTGGGTCACCCAACAGAACAGGGACAAACCAAACAAATGGCCCTTCACAAGAGGAGCCCCAAAGCCAGGAGGTGCGAGCCCTCCGAGAAACACAAGCACAAGTCTCAAAACTGCGCCAGAGCACAGCTGCTGAGCTCAGGAGGAGTCGGGGACAACTGTCCGGATGCAAACTGCTGCTGTTGTTTCCGCCCCGCCTGCAAGGAGAGTGTTGGCTCAGCTCGGGGTTCAGGGCCGAATCCCTCTCCATCCTGGAATCTAGAGGCTGCTGGTGGCCGCATGGCCAGCCCTTCCCTGCCAGCCGCGCCCTCCAGCCTGGCAGCTTGGAGGCCAGTGCCTAGTTCACAGATGGACAACGGCGCTTTCAGTGTGAAGCCGGAAGGTATTTACCAGATGCGGCAGGGGCTTTGTGGGCGATAATGACAAATTTACAAACAAAAAGGAAATGCCTCAAATTACAAAAACAAATGGAGTCGGGACAATGCCAACAGGAAGCAAACAGCCAGGAGAGAAGAGTCCAGGCTCTAAGGAAGCTCAGGGAGAGGGAGAGGGGTGCGTGCGGGTGTGCGTGTGCGTGTGGGTGTGCGTGTGTGTGTGCGTGTGGGTGTGCACGTGGGTGTGCGTGTGTGTGTGCCTGTATGTGTGCGCCTGTGCGTGTGTGCGTGCACATGGGTGTGCCTGTGTGTGTGTGCCTGTATGTGTGCGCCTGTGCGTGTGCGTGTGTGCGTGCACGTGGGTGTGCCTGTATGTGTGCGCCTGTGCAGGTGTGCGTGCATGTGTGTGTGCGTGCAGGTGTGCCTGTGCGTGCACATGGGTGTGCGTGTATGTGCCTGTGCAGGTATGCATGTCTGTGTATGTCTGTGTGCGTGTGTGTCTGTGCATGTCTGTGTGTGTGTGTCTGTGCGTGTCTGTGTGTGTCTGTGCGTGTGTGTCTGTGTGTGTCTGTGTGTGCGTGTCTGTGTGTCTGTGCATGTATGTCTGTGTGTGCATGTGTCTGTGTCTATGTGTCTGTGTGTGTGCGTGTCTGTGTGTGTCTGTGCGTGTGTGTCTGTGTGTGTCTGTGTGTGCGTGTCTGTGTGTCTGTGCATGTATGTCTGTGTGTGCATGTGTCTGTGTCTATGTGTCTGTGTGTGTGCGTGTCTGTGTGTGTCTGTGCATGTCTGTATGTGTGACTGTGCATGTGTGTCTGTGGGGGGGGGGCCTCGGTCCTGCTGAATCGGGCACAAGCTAACCCACATCTGTCAGCGTGAAAGACAGATTTTAGGGAACATTTGAGGGAACCGGTTTCGTGCCTGGAGGCTGTAGTGCTTGGTCCAAGTCAGGCAGCTCCAGAAACACTCAGCCACATAATTTGTTGTTTCCCCCACCCCCTGGATGTCCTCGCCCAAGCCTCCCTCTCCAGACATTGCCCCGAAGTCATGCCCTCGCTGTCCCCCAGCGGCCGCCGGGGGCAGTGTCCCAGGGGCAGCTCTGCCCAGCTCACCCCAGGAAGGCGGCCACAGCGGGACTGGGGAACAGGCAGAAACCGGCTCCCGGGGGCAGGATGTCTGTCCTGCCTGCCCGCAGCAGAGCCCCAGACCCTCTCCGCCGGGGCATCCCTCGCCCGCCTCCCAGGCAACCTGACGCCCTGTTCTCCGGAATGTTCCAGCAGATCCTCGCTCCAATTTGGCACAACCGGTCCTTCTGCCTGCAACTCTTTCCTGCTCTGGGACGGGGTGACTGTCTTGTCCTACAGGGAGATGTCTGCTGTGGGCTGCTCGAGGCTGCTGTCCATCTAACCTGCATCTCAAGCAGGTTCCCTGCCCCCTTCGGCCTCTTTGCAACCTCATCCATTTCCATCCTCACTAGTCCCAACCCCAGGCTGTGCGGCTCAGGCGGCCGGGGCAGTGGGCGGCCGGGGCCTGTGCCCAGACCCACCAGGGCACTCCTGGAAGAGGGGACACTGAGGACAAAAGGACCCCCACCCAGGCGAGCAGGACATGACCCCTGCTTGTGAAGACAGAAGCCCGCTGCCCCTTCTCTCCACCTAAACCAGAACAACAAAGCACCCACCGGCCTCAACCCCGTGCTCGGGTTCTTCCCAGAAGCTAATAATTTTATTTTAAATAATTTTATTTTTATAAAGTGTTGGAAAAGACTCCATCACCCACTTGGGGTCAAATCACCCCAACAAAATATTTTGAACAATGCAGACGACCGCTTCTGCAGTCTGCACGCTCTCCCTCACTGTGGATGGAGGAAAGCACTAGTGTCTCCCCAAATCCTCCTTATTTCTTAGAGACCCCGCCCAGCAGAGTCAGCCGGGAGCAGGAGGCAGGGGGAGGAGACTGAGGCAGTCCTCCAGTTAGGACTGAAATGGCGCCAACCTGAAGTCCTCCAGTGTAAACCGGAACCGCTAAGGGCCCAATCAAAACCCTCGTCCCACCCCAGGGCACCCCAGGACACCCCTGGGCGCGGATAAGGGCTGCCAGACTTTAAAGACCTCAGTCCCAAGCTCCTTGAGTCCTGCTTCCCTGTTGGAATATGGCTCCCCCTGAGCCCTCCTCTTAAAAGCTGCACTGTCTTCAATAAATTTCACTTGTTTTTGCTTTCAACTGGCTGAGCCGCCTTCTAGTTCCCTGGGTGGGCGCCGTGAAATCGCTCAGACTCCCAAGAACCTAGCACGAGACCCCAAGACCCTCTGGTAACAACCCCTGCTTCTGCGGGCTCTGTGGTCCCGAATAAAGATCTCTTGACCAGAGTCCGCTGAAGAAAGCTGAGGTCATAGGCTCATATCCCTACAGGCCAAGATCGGGCTAATTCAAGGTGACATCAGTACAGATGATTTCCAGGAAGGCCCGTGAGAAGATGCAACGTGGTCTGACTTCCACAACTCTCTCTGGAGCCTGTTGGAATGAGGCCACGACAGCAGACAGCAGCCCAGGTCTTAGAGGCGAGGACAATGTCGGGGTGCGGTAGAGAGCGGAGGGGGGGCTCTGCACAACCCCTGTCCTTCCTCTCTCTCTCTGGATTTCATCCTACGCAGGAGGAAAGTTAACTTCAAAAATACACACAGAAACACACACACTGTTTTCCAGTATGGAGATGCCACAAAAAAATAAAGATGGATCTACCACTCAAACCAGCAATTCCACTCCTAGATATGTACTCAGAAGATGCAAAGTCTCTAATCAGGAAAAAATATCTATATCCCCATGTTCATAGTAACATTTATTTATAAGAGCCAAGGCATGGAAACAACCCAAGTGCCCATCGACAGATGATGGAGAGAGAAGATGCTGCCTTGGGACACAATGGGATTCTACGTAGAGACGAAGAAAGATGAAACAGCGCGCTTTGCAGTAATTGAAATGGAATAGAGGTGACCCTGCTAAGCGAAATTAGCCAAGAAGAATGTCCAGAATGGTTTCATATCAGGAAACAAACAAATCTCAGCAACATTCACAGGATGCAGAGTGGCTGTCGGGGGAGAAAGGAAAGGAAAGAGGATCGAGGGGAAGGACTGGAGAACCTGCTGGTGTGTGTGGTGTGAAGCATGACTGGGGCGAACAATACCACTTCTAAAAAATGTGTCCCCATCTTTCTGCCACGTGCAACCTCATTACATCTTTACTGATCCAACAAGCCAAGAACAACACCGGAAGGAACCATCGATAGGGGTGGAACCTGGGGACCTCAAGGCAGAGCCAAGGCCTTGGGCCCAGGTGCAGGAGTGGAGGACACGGCGATGATGCCTCTGCTCCCTTCTGTCACAGAACGGCCCCCAGACCGCAGGTACCAGCCACGAAGCAGCGACACGCGTCCCTGTGTCTTCATGATGCTCTAACAGCCAGAGGCTGCAACAGCTCTGATAGGACCCTGTCCTGCCAGCGGGCAGTCGGACAAAACCCGCTCTGCTCCAGACGGAAATAACAAAGCTGGGGAGGAAGAGCCGGCTCTGGTTCCTTCACTTGGAAGGTCAGTCTGGGTTTCTGGGATGTCTTGCCCTTTGGAAGGGAAGCGACAGCTGCCTATTCTTCTCTCGTCCACAGGAAGATGAAAGCCATGCTCCCTGCGACTGGCTGTCACCACGTCCACGCAGACATTGACCCCATGTGCGCTCTTTATCCTCAGACATCCAGTCCCGGTAACTCCTCCCTGGCACCGGGGTCTGACACAGCAAGACGACAATTGGATTCTAAGCAGAAGGTAATTTTCCTGGTTCTACTATTTTCACAGACATATATTTTGTCTCTGTCCAGAGGGAAGTACAAGGCCACTGCACTTTCAGAAAACAGGGTCTTCATTTTCTCAAAGGACACACGTCTTCTCCCTTTTTTTTTTTGAGCGAGAGGAGGAAGACACACTCGATTTCATTTTTATTTAGTTGCTCACGTTGGTTATTACCCTCTGGATCCCGGGCACAATCCCCAGGTCCGTGGGATACATGTGGACTGCGCTCAACCCGAGGCAGCGGACCCAACGGTTACTCCAGCAGGGCGCGTCACATGCTTTCTTAATACAGATATTTAATATCATTTTTCTCTGTCTCTCTGGCTTTTAATACAATCCTGCAGACATATTTCCCCCTGCCATTCTGTTCCCCTCCATCCCACCCCACTTCACTGTGGTCCACTCCATCTGAGGTCACTCTACCCCTCAACCGCTCCGTCCATGTCACTCACGCAGTTCCGGTCACTCCGCCTGGCTCCTCCTCTGTGCTCCACTCCTCCCTACTCCGCTCCCTTCCCAGGACAGGCCCGGAAGGCCTTGGACTAGAGCTGGGCGCTCATCTCTCTGTCTCCAAGAAGGCAGCTACTTCCCCACACAGGAGCCATCGCCACCAAGACATAGGCCATTTACGCCGTGGCCGACATGCCGATGACCACCTGCCAAGATCATCCTCCTCAACCCCCGCAAAGCCTGGAGCTGTGCACACGCGCACATCCCGGGCGCAGCTCAGCACACACAGTGACCAGTGATGTGTGTGCCCAGCAGGGGAGCAATAGCTCACAGGTACGGGACTGGAAGCCGGGAGTTTGGACTCCAGAACTTCCCAGCTCTCAAAGCAAGACGGGATCCTGCTGCCTGCAAGACTCCCCAGGTGTTACAAATATAGTTCCCAGATGGGCACATCTGTGTGAGCCCCCCAGGCTGACATCTCAGCCAACGGGGGTTTCGGCCTCCCCAGCAGTGGAAGCTGACCTGGTCAGTGTGGAATGTCCTGGTCAGCACCCACGCAGAAACCGTCTCCACTCCCCAAAGGACAATGAGATGGTCGGGCACAAGACCCTTTTCCCTTTCCCATGGGCAGGTGACTTTGGCTCAAAATCACTCCGTCTTCCCGATCTTGCTTTTCTCTGTCTGTGAAAACCTTTCGTCTCCAGCAGTATCAGAGCAATGTCTGCTCACTGGGTGGGCCACGGCCTGATTTGTGAATGATTTAATAAAGCTCACGACGTCTTTGATATCAAGACGGCTGGATCTGTCATTTAACAGAGAGGAACCTTCGCAGAAAGAGTCCATCGCACTCAGCCAGATGGCGAGAGATGGAGTGTAACGCAGGGTCGCCCCGTGCTCAAGGCCCCAAACACTCCCGTGACTTCACTTTGGGGCGACCATGTGTCTTCAAGAGTCAGATGGAGGGACTCGGTCAGGAAAGGTCTCTGCGCTCAGCTGAGGAGGCAGGTCCCAAGGAACCTGAGCGTCCACGAGCCCAAGTGTGTCCGGCCAGCACACAAGGGAAAGCATGCCCGACACCGGGGCGAGCTATCGGGGGCCCTGGCATTTGGGCTCCCTGTCAAGGACCATGCTGTTTTCAATGGGAGGACTCACTCGCAACCAGAGATTCTGGAGAGAACACTGGTCTCCAGGGTGAAGACACTCCAGATGGATGGTGGTGACTGGTTAGCAGAAGGGAAAGCCTCCAGCGTCACTTCTCACCAAGATAAAGACATCATTCAACAGGATCAGGTAGAGCGCTTTGAAAAGGAGGGAATGGACTTACTATGTTCATCACATATTTTTAAACCACCAGGTCACATGTTCTCTTGTTGAGATTCTGGAAGGGAGCAGACTTGGAGGTGAATCAAGAAGGCAAAAGCGACTTGGCAGAAGGGAGGAGGAGGAGCCAGAAGTGCTCAGCTCTGGCACAAAGCTACTACCTAAGGGAAGTGGACACAGAGACGTAGGGATACGTCATTATGAACATATCTCAAGACGGGGGCACATTCTGTGTGTCTGGCAGGCGAGCTGAACTTTTCAGGAGACCCGTCTCTGAACTCCTCGTGAAGGAGAAGGGCTGGGAAGGATTACGAAGACTTCAAGCAAAGCATTTTGCAAATGAAACGAGCAAAAGCAAAGGAATAATGATAGATTTAATTGGATAGTAGGTGACCTGGGCCACACTCCGAATAAATAAACAATGGGGGAGCTTCTAAGAAAGGCATGTATCCAATTTCAGTCAGAGTAATTAATGAAAAATTCATAAACACACACACTCGGAAAGTGTAACTCTAGATCCCTGTCTGACATGGGAAAATTAAATGCCGGATGATCTGTCAAAAGTAAATAGCAATTGTGATTTAGAAAGGGAGAAGAAAGTCAGTGCCTTATTATTCCCTGCCGCTCATCTGATGTTGTCAAGGGACTCGGGATCCTACTGATTCAACCATGGTCTGCTTTTTTGTTCATTTGCTGATTTTTTTTTAAAGGAAAGGGACAGGTAGATATAAAGGTAAGCAGGAGCAGCAAGGAAGAGAGAGGAGGAAGAAGCACTTTCTATTGTATTTCTTGTTCATTTTGGTTGTTCCTCTGGGCCCGGATGTGAACTTGGCTCCTTGTGATATGCAGACTGCGCTTGGTCAGAGGCAGCGGGCCAAACCACTACTCCAGCAGGGTGCACTATGCTTTTTTATACTTTAACCACTACTCCAGCAGGGTGCACTATGCTTTTTTATACTTTAACCACTACTCCAGCAGGGTGCACTATGCTTTTTTATACTTTAACCACTACTCCAGCAGGGTGCACTATGCTTTTTTATACTTTAAAAATTCACCTAGCCTAAAAAATCAAAAGTGAAATGCATAAACTAGAGCAGGGGGAGCTAAGTCTGGAAAACTTAGGTGGGACCACGGAAATCACTGTCAGGATAAGAGGCTTGGAGTTGATGTGCTAAGAAACAGGCGTCTTTGAGAGGGTTTGAGCAGAGGTGTGAGATGAGTTGTACTGCCATCGAAGAAAATTCATTTGGAAACAGGCTACAAAACTAATCACACACACGCACACACACTCAAAATCACACGGAGCCTTAAGAGAAATCCTGCTTAGACAATCCAATTTGAGTCAATGGTTTCGCCTAGAGGGGGTGAAGGTCCGTCTTGGCCATCACTCTGACTTGAGCTGACGGCTTCGGGGCTATTCTGGCCGAGCACACAAGGCCAAGCAGCCCGCGGCGCCGCAGCGCTTCCCTGCTCCGCGTCTTTAGTGGGCAGCTGGTGGCCGAGGGCTGGGTGAACCTAGACAGAAACGCACTGTTCTAAGGAGCTTTAAAAATAAATAAATCGCTACAAAAGATGCCAAGAATAAGGGCAGTGAGAATGTCTGTCAGAAACCCGACATCAAACATTGTTCAAGTCGCCTTTTAATGCGGACAGTGAAGAGATTCCATGAGCACCTCTGCAGAGAGCGCACTCACTCTTCCTCTGACGGTGGGACCATCGTCACGGACTCAGAAAACTAAAACTCAAGAAGTGGGACAGGCATTTCCTTCTAAAGACCTAAGCCCCACCCGTGCCTCCTTCAGAGTCCCTGCAAGGTCCTCACCCGCTCCTGCTGGGCTGGCAGGGTGGTCCCCGCACGCTTACCTCTCTCCCTCCCACGGGGCCCCTCTGGGCCGGCCCTCCAGCTGGCCCCAGGTGCCTTCTAGTCATCCCATATACTGCCTTTGGAAAGAGCTCCCTAAACAAGAGTCTGCAGCCCAAGGTGATGAGGCATTATCTGGGACACGCTTACTTATAACGAGGGAGGGAACTCCTTGGCGTCTGGAGGGTAGAGGCCAAGCGTACTGTTACGGTTCCTGAAACAGTCTCACATCAAAGAACCAGCTGGCTGAAAACGCCAGCAGTACTGAGGCTGAGAAGCCACACCGCAAACACACTTCGATTATACTGCTTTACACACTTTCCAAAAGGCACAACTGCAGTGCTGTATCGCTTGAGGCCCGAGACTGGCTTTCAAGTCCATGTAAATGTGATCGCACCAACTTCTCTGCTTCACTTCTGTGTCCACAGCTCCACCTCAACAGCCTGCTCTCCAAGGCTCACTGACGCCAGCCTGCCTGAGGCTCACCTGCCCCCATCTCACCTGTCTCAGTGCCTCCTGCTGGGCCCTACTGGACCATTCTGTCCACTCAGCCACCATATTTGTCCATCCCTCCTGGATGACTTTCTCCATGGATCTCAGAAGTGGACGTGGTGGCTAACGGGGTAAGACGCCGAGCAGAACACTCTTCTCCTGTCAGCACCCACCTGTACCCTGACGTGTGATGAGCTTCTCTTGCAGACCTGGTAGTCAAATCGTCCTTCTCCGCATGTCGAGTCTCCCCAGAGCGACGGCTTCACAACAACTCATACTTCTTCCATTCTTCTTGTCACGACATGTTCCCCTTTGTCTCTTGACCCCAGCAAAACATGATTCTTCTTCTGCATCTAACCTGGGAGTTAGATGTCGGTCTTGGAGAAATCAGCTCTCAAGGAACCTGGGTCGGCTGCACCTGATTTGCCAGAGGCTGGCCGTGAGCAGGTCTGAAGAATCGAGGTTGGTCTTCATTGCAGGACTTCGAGAAGTCAGAGCACCAGGGGTGATGAAACCAAAAGTTACAGGAGTGGAACTAATCTCAGGCTCTACGCGTCTTGTGACTGACAGAGATGCGCCTTCAGTGTCTCTCCCTTCCTGGCCCAGGGACATGGCCATCAGTGATGCTGAACTTTAAGGATGATGGGTGGTGGAGGAGTAAGAGGACTTACTGAAATGGTCAAGCTCTATGAATCATAATGAGCCAAGAAAGAAAGAGTAAGGACAGAGAGCGGGGAGAGGCACTGAGGACAGGGTGGGTGGTGGCAGAGTGTGAACTCAAGAAATGGGGCGGAGGAATGGACATGAGTATTGCTACGACTATGACTTGAATTCCCTTTGGTATGTTCTTTCCCAGAGAAATCAGTAAGCTGGTCTAAATTATTTTACCTTCAAAGAAAATGATGACACCTGGATGATTCTAATTGATTGACTGGAGTTTGGTCAAGAGCGTGGATGACATGGGTCCAGGATTTATGAGGGCTGCACAGATATTAAAGAGCCCACTTTATGGAGAAGGAAACTGAAAGGACGAATGGTCATTCTTTTTGCCTAAAATCATGTGATGTGGGGATTAAGCTGGAAGCTCAGCCAGGATTATGACCAAGCCCACACTCAGCCACTTCACAATTCTGTTTCTCAAAACAGAGGGTTTACTTTAGAGCCGGTGGCGTGTCCTCCACGAGGTGCTTGTCCACGACCAGGGGGCTGTGTGTTCACTTGTAATGATGATCTCCAAGTACACGGGGGACAGATACAGAGACGGGTTGGACTCCTGCTCCGACTGGACACCAGGCTCTGGTATCATAACATGTGCAGGCAACACACAGCAGCTTTGCTGGCAGAGCTGAAAGTCAATAAAAGCTAGTGCTGATGAAGCGCACACATGCACCGAACCACGAAGCCTGCCCAGCGAGACCCCTCAGACTTTCACTGGCCTTCCCTTCGCCCTAAGTTTCTCTTTCCATGAGCACGCGAGGCTGTATCAGAGAGGCAGCAAGTTCCCTGGTGTATGTTGGTCACGGCACCTTTGTCCCCTGGTTCTTTATGAGGGTCCAGCCCTACTCCAAGTTGAAGAGAAAAATAACCCATTTATATTCTCTGCACTTGTCTGCAGGTTTTATTGCTAGCGTGTCAGGGGCCACGAGGAAGAGGAAAACCAGTGCAGGGCAGGATGAGGCCGTGCGCTCCGAAGGCGGTGAGCCGCTCAGAGGGCGGAGACTGAGAAGGCAGCACCATCTTGAACTCAAATTTAGATGGACAGACCCAGAAGTCGATAGAGAAATCTGTGTGTATAGAAGATCTCTACGCATCTCTCTATCCCGTCGCAAATCACCTACCTATCCTGGGCTGGGAGGCAACGGGGCAGGTGCGAACAGGGCAAACAGGGAGTTCAGAGACCGGGTCCAGGTAACGCCTCTGTGCAGGTGGCCTGGGCGCGCGTCCCAGCCTCCCGCCGGAGGCACAGGTGTGCTCAGAGTGGGGCGCAGCTCAGAGGCTGCCCGTGGGCGCCCCGGAGTGGACGCGCGTGGGCTCGGCGACCCAGCTCGTACTTCAGAGTGCCACACCCGTGACAGGCGGGGTTCCCTGGGGGAGTGTGGAAATGCCGGCGACGATGAGCCA
>RJWH01006448.1:0-15027 GCA_004363575.1 Solenodon paradoxus
GGGGGGCCGGCTGGAGGGGGCGAGGCGCTAGTCGGCTTTGCTTCCCGTCCCCCTCTATTGGCCGCTAGCTCTGTTTTGACTGCCTGTACAAAGCGAGCAGACGACGGGGGAGGGGGCGGTTAGGGACCGGATTTGGGAAAGAAGGCTGCAGTCCCTTCTCCTCCCCCTCTGTCCTCTCAGGGCTACAGACCTAGGACGAGGGTCTCTAAGCACTCCGGGTTCATCGCTACCCAAAGCTCTTTCTCGCTCAAATGAGTCCACGAGGTTGAGGATGAGAACTGGTCCTCCTGAAAGTACCTAGACCCAAAGGGGTCTGGAATTGAAGGGAGCGGGGGTAGTCGACGCCAGGCAAGGAAAGCGACTGGAGCGGGAATTGACGGCAACCTCATTCCAAGGAGTCCAGGCCTTACCCATCTCTTTGCTACTCCTGCCTACCTCCTCACCTGGAGCGTGTCAGTCTGCCCACTGCAGAGGGTTGGGTGTGTCCAGACTGAAAGCACCCTCTTAGCCAAGAGGGAGCTCGCGCGCCACAGGGGGCCTTGGCGATGCGCTGGCGCCAAGTCCCCAGGAGTTGGTTTAGGGGGTGTGCTCCAGGATGACCCCTGGCAGGGTTCTGCTGTGGTTTGCATCCAGGCAGAAGTCAGAACCCATGAAGTTTCCTAGACTGGGGAGGGGTGGCTTGACAGGCAGCAGGGCGGGTAGATGGAGCTTGGGACGCCTTTGGTTCCTGGTTTAGACTCCTGGTTAATGATTAAACCCTAGCAACTGGTCAATCTAGGCTGGTGACCTGCCCTCTGAACCCTTAAAGTTATTGCCTTTGGGTGCTTCCTTTGTGACTCTGCATTCATGAGGAATCTGAAACGCTAATCTCTCAGTTCATGGCATTTCATAATTAAAAAATCAAACATTCCTGAAAACTAGGACCGACCATTATCCAAGCTCGGTCAGGAAAGAGTAAAAAAGAGTGATGTTCAGATTATTCAGGCCTAGAGAAATTTACTTTGAAGATAAATGGATGGATTGTAGGTAGATCAGATAGATGATAGATTAGATAGATAGGATAGATCCCCTCCCCCAGAATTGCCCAGAGGTGCCATTGGACAGCCAGAATTCTCTGAGAACTGGCATAATTTCCGCCTTTATTTTCCCACTGTATCCAGTCTTGAGGTAGTAGCACTTGCTATAATCTGAAGAAAAAGTAAGAATTTCAAAATTTCATTTAAAGACAGCAATAAAGATAATTATCATATATATGTGTGTGTATATATATCTATATCTATTGTTTCAAGCAACATTGATTTAGTTAAGAGAACTAAATAATCTCCTGGGTTAAAGCAACATTTTAATCATGTTCTTTAAAACATCCTCTCTGATTTTTCATTTAATAGTTAAATGGCCTCATGGTTCATTTATGTCTATCACATTAAATCCTAATCCTTAACATCACATATGCATTTACCCTTGATCCAGCAAGTCCACTTTTAGACATCTATATTAAAGATACACAGGCCTAAAACTAAAATGATGACTGCACCAATGTTATAGTAGCAAAAGATTACAAAGAAAAATGTTTCATCAATGTGGAATATGGTTAATCCATTCAATGAATGCTCTGCAGCTCTAAAAAATGAATGAGAATCTTGGTCTACTCCCATGAATTCTAGAATACACAGTTGAGTGAAAAAGCAAGATGCAAAAAGAAAAAGCAAATTCACTGAAACAGAAAGGAGAATAAAATTACCAGGGGCTGGAGGAAGAAGGGAATAAAGAACTTCTGCTTAATTGGTACAGAGTTCCCATTCAGGCTGATGAATTCTGGAAAAAATTTTAAAGTTCTGGGAATTGTGTGTAGTAATGATTGCACAACTTTGTGAATGCATTTAATGTCACTCAGTTTTACACTTAAAATGGTACTTTTTACATTATGCACTTTTTTACCACAATAAAAAATTTTAATGCGGATTGCAGGCTATTGTATTACTGTATGCTACTTTTGGGGGTGGAATGTACATATGGCTTTTTTTTAAAACAGAAGTGTAAAACAAATATAATAATGTCAGGAAAAAGAGAGAATATGGAGAAACTAGATAATGATAGAGGACAACTTGTTTTATAGTTCTTATTTTGGAACTGTATATTTTATATAATTTAAAACAATATTAACTTAAAAAATCAATACCTGAAAGTTGAAAACAAACTGAAAAAAAAAAAAGAATCTGCCTATCACATTGACAGCATAACCACAGAGAGAATAAAATGATTTTTAAGTACAATATTTGAACAGTAGATCTTTAGTAGGACATAACCTAAGAATGAAAGGAAGCACAAGCAGCCCAAAATTTCATTTAATGGTGACAACGTGTGTGAGAGAGAAATAAAAAAGGAGGAAGACAGGTTGTAAAATCATGATTTCAGGTGCACCCTTGTAGATTAGCAGTTAGGTCCACTGTCTCCAGCTAAGCGCAGTCCACATACATCCCAAGGACATATGTTGGTGTCCTTGAAACAACCAGTTGGAACAACCAAATAAAAATAAATTTAAATGTTTGTTCCTCCTCTCTCTTCTTGCCTGCCTGCCTGCCTACAAACCTTCATTCCTACCTGTAGCTTTTCTTTTTAAAAAAGTTGTGACTTTAGTATAAGAAAAAAAGATTAAATATGAAATGAAAAATAAGAACACACTTTAATTGAATTAAAATGCTAATAGCTTTACCTTTCAGAAATATGCATTTTCTATTCCTATACACTGAAAAGACCTTGAAGCAGGGATAACTTGACAATAATAAACATCCACTGTGCCCAGATTGTAATCCCTACATGTCATTTCCCAGTAAAAGGAATGAGGACTCCAAGTGGGGGACTTGAGATCTGGAGCAGTACGTATGTTAAGATGAGTCTGGACTACTTCACCAAACTTGAATGCAAGGCAATTATCAATTATTAGGATTATGTTAAAAGGAAAATGGAGCTAACTTGGAAAAGATCCCATTGACCAAAGATGGAAAAGCTTGAGTATCAAAAAGAAAAAAATGACTACAAATTATTGATATGTCAAAGGTGAAAATATTCAACACTTCTAAGTGATAGACAAACAAAAATAGTTGATTACTTTTGTAGATCCTTACGGCACAGCTTATATAATTATAGAAACATTGATAAATAAAATAATCAAACACTATCTTGCCTTTGGTAGCAAAAGAGAAAGTTTCATTTAAAAAAAATACAGTTGCAAAAGTTGGAATGATGTGAGAAAAATCACAGCTTTGCAAATCCTAATAAAATAACAGTTATCAATGACAGTTAAAACCATTAAGTATTCTTAACTGGTGACCATTTTCTTTCTGGGAGCCATTTTTTATTGTGACAGTAAAATGGTGGAGCAATAAAACACATGGAGCAAGGGTTGTGAGGGCACCAGGGAAGCTGTTAAACACTGTACAACGCAGAGGGCAGTCCCTATAACATAGTCGTATCTATTCCCACATACCAATTCCTTTGAATACATAATGTCAACAATGGGGGTACTTTTTGATGAATGATTCAGGCTTTTGCCACCAGAACCTACCGACTATTAGCTCCTAGAGAGCAGGACAAGCAAACAGTATGTATCTACTTACTAAGTGCAAAAGTGGGGAACACCAAACTGCCTATGAAATACTTTTGTCATGAAAAGTGAACCTGAATGTAATGATACCTCCACATTTAACTACCAGCTTCTAGGAACTATGGAGGAATATAAAACAAACTAAATGATACCTTTAGAATATAACCAACCAGATCTAGAATGTGGGAAATACCACAGGACAATTTTCTTCAAATAAATGGCCTGGGCAGGAAAAAAGGTAGGAGAACTCTTCTGGTCCAACAACCACATGTGATGTTTATATTTTATGTGGGATTTTGGTTTGGACGCAGATGTAGAAATGACATTTTTGAGTCACTTGGTTGGGGGGAGGGACTAAAAGCTAATTGTAAGATATTAAAGATTTTCAATTTGGGGGGTATCATGGTTATGTTTTCAAATAATATTTTATTACACTTACTAAAGTCCTTATGGATGAAGTGAAGTGCTATCTGGGATTTGATTTAAAATACAAAGACGAGGTTCTGAAGAGATGAAGTAGATGTGTTTTTCTTTATTCTTCTTGTTAAGTGTACTTAACAAAACCTCCTAGACATTATACATAGAAATACGTAGAAACTAACTCAAAATGGTGAAGAGAAGATGGCTGTTGGGCTAGCAACCCCAGGACCTGAGGAATGACATCAAGTTGCTCTCTCGATTTTTCTTTCTGCCTCATATATCCTGGACTAGGTGCTAGAGAAGCTGGCAATCTGGAAATGACAATGGGCACCCACCAACAAAACCTCCAAGAAAAGCCCCCACACCACTCAAAGGATAGGAAAGAGGCAGCCCAGCAAGATGACTATTTGTAGATAATAACTGCTCTACAACCAGCCAAACATCATAGAAAAAACTGTGGTCATTTCCCTCACCCCCACTGTGAAGGCCAAGTGGAGAGTCTAAATTTTCGCCCCTGCCAGGTTCTAAAAAGGTGTCCCCTTTGCCCAGGGGAGTGTCAGAGAAAACCAAGAAATGAGCCACTCCCTCCAGCCCCACAGTGCCAGTCGACCTGGATTTCCATTCCCACCTGTTTTCCTGCCTGCTGGGATGATACCAGAGGCACCTTGTAGAGTTAAGACTTTTATTTTATCATTGCTCAGTAGTAGTGAGGACATCACTCTCCTGACTGTCATGGGAAGCCTGAACAGCCACATAGAGAGCAATGAGAAAGCATCTAGATCCCTCCCTCCCAGCCAGGGTGGTATAGCAGAGGTCTAGTGCAGAACTGCCACTGTCCAGCAATAATAAGGTCCTCTTTGTCCCACCTGACCCCCATCCCTGCAAAATGTGTTATCAGAGGCAGAACTTGGAATTCTACTGCTATCTAATAGTAAGGAGGCAGCATCATTAATCCCCTCTCTCCATAGTGTCAGAGGAAGCTGCTGAAACAGATGATTTAAAATATATTTAAATATAATCCAAATACTAATAGCATAACACCCACAATGTCAATGATTCAACAGAAAATTCAGTGATCATACCAAGAACCAGGAAAAACTCAAGTGGGAAAAATTAGAACAATCTAATTTTAAAGCATCTCTGATAAAAATGTTTCTTTTCTTTGATGAGAATTTGTGAACATGCTTGAAACAAATGAAAAACCTTAGAAATCCTCAGCAAATAATAGAATATGTAAAGAAGAACCAAGTAGAAATTTTAGAAATGATGAGGACAATAATCAAAGCCTAATGAATGGGCATACCAGAAAAAGAGAGAGGAAGAGAAGCTTGAAGTTAGAATAATAGAAATTACCCAAACTGAACAACAAAGAAGAAAAATAGACTCATAAGGCAATCAAACAGAGCTTCAGAAATCTGTGAAACCAAGAGGAAAACTAACATTCGATCTTCAGAAACTCAGAAGAGGAGAAAGTGGGTAAAGGTGCTCATTAACTACCTGAAGAAATAATGGTTGAAATGTCCCATATTGGACAAAATTGGATAGATTCAAAATGCTGAGTGAACTCCAATCAGTATAAATCAAAGAAATAAATATCAAGTACATCATGGCCAAACGTTTCAATTAAAGACAAAGAAAAAAGTTCTTTAAAGCATCAAGAGAATAACACCTTACCAGTAGGGGGAAACAGTTTGAAGGACAGAAGATGTTTTATTAGGAATATGGTGGCCATGAGGAAATGGAATACATGTCTCAGATGCTGAAAGAAAAGCTTTGTCAACGCAAAACACTAAAGATGAACAGGGAAAAATAACAAGAATCATATAAAGGTGCTCTCATCATGCCATCCTCAGACTTCTAAACAAAAACTCTACAGAGCAGAAGAGAATGGAATGACATATTCAAAACAGTCCCAAGAGAAATATTGCCAGCCTGGAATACCATATCCTGCAAAAGGAGAAATAAATGTTTTCCATGACACAGAAAAGCTAAAGAATTTGCTACCATGAAATCTCCCTCACAAAAAATTGTATTTTTTGTTTGTTTTTGTTTTGCCAACTCTGATCATCTTTGTTTGAATATATTCTGTTTATATTTGGTCTCAAAGCAACTGTATTTGGATTTATTTTTTTCATTTTATGTTCTATTTTTGTTTTTAATGCTTCCTTTGTTTTTTCCTTCCCATGGGTGGATTTTCTTATTATTATTTGGACTTAGTACATGTGGTATATGTTTAGCATATGTTTGTTTCCCTTCTCATGAAAGATTGTAATTAGCACAGCACACATTCTCTTATCTTTTGCTCTTTTTCACATTCTGATTTTTCAATTTTAATGATATTTTTAGTTCTGGTGATTTCCTTTCAAATGCATAAGTAATATATTTAGAATATCATTTGTTGATTTACCTTGACATGGTTATTGATTTATTACTAAGAAAGGTGAGAAAATGAATGATTAGCTTTTTTCCCTCCAAATCCTGTTTTTTTTAATACTTTCCAAGCTTACAATTTATCAATATAGCATTCCCCTTTTCTAATTATATATTCTATAATAGTTTTGTCATTCTTACATATTTAAGTTAACCCCATATTTGCTGATTTCTCATATCATTTCTTACTTTGGCAGGATATTTTTATATTTTTCAAGATTCATTTGTGTATAATTCATTGTTTTGAAAACTACCTACTGTTTGAGAATATCTGCCTATTGACTTTATATTTGGTAATTACTCAGATCAGAATAAAGCATAATTTCTGGAGTTGCATATTCCTTGCATTAATTTTTCTGTAGATTATTGCTAATTTTCTAATAGCATTGAATGTGGTTGTGGATCAGTATGTGGTCACTTTAATCTGCTCCCCTGGCTCCACCTCACATTCAAACTGTTTTTTGTCCTTGGAAAATATTTCCATTAATTTTTTAATTTTCTGGACTTACCTAAGATGTATTTCAGTATATAGTCTCAATTATGATTTTTTTCTGGAACATGTAATAGTTTTTTAACAGATTGAATTCCTATTATTTTCATGAATATTTTATTTCTGTTTTTGACTATCTCTCCAGTCTGTATGCTGGGTTCCTTATTTCAATGACACAAATTATCTCTGATCTGCAATCCTCCACATTAATTGTGGCTATCTCAAATCTTCTTTCCTTGTTAATAATTTGTTTATCAGTCGTCTTTAGTTAATAAATTCAGTCCTTTTATTCTTATTTTGCTTAATTTACTTCCTAGGCCTGCAATTTTCCTTTTCGTTTAATTCTGTATTTTGTCATCTCTTCTTTAAGGGTCTCTATTTTTATTTGGTTCACGTTTTCATTATGTTATTCACAACAAAAATCTTGCTGGAAATCATCTTCTCTTTCTTCGTTTATGATTTTTTTCTATTTGTCATTAATGGTACACATTACTAGTACTCAATATTCACTCTTCCCTATTTCCTTATTTCTAGACTCACTGAGTTCAGGGTAGTAATATGCTCAGCCAAAAGGTAATATTCCCAGGCTCATGACTAGTGATGACTAATGTTTTTCTTCTTAATTTCCTACAGCACAGGGACATTTTAATAACATCTGCCCAATTTTTCCTTGTGCAGGCCTAACTTTAATGCATTCATTCAACTTTCTCTGTTGAGGGTCTTAATATATGTTTTAAAATGTATCATTCTTATTATTCACATTTCCTCTTGCCCTCAATAATTTCTGGCAAAGTGTGTGTGTATGTGTGTGTATGTTGAGGACCTTGGAGTAGTAATTTTGTCTTACTGCACGCTATCAAGTAAGTGGATTCAAGGAAATTTCTCTCTTCTCTTACTCTTTTTTTTTGGTAAAGGAAAGGTGCAGACAGGAATGAAGGCAAGCCAAGACATGCAGACTGGAAGAGAGAAGGAAGAAACATTTAAAATTACTCTTATTTAGTTGGTCATCGTGGTTGTTCCCCCTGGCCCTGAAGTGGAACAAGGGACCTTAGAATATATATGGACTCTCACCAACCTCTACTCCACCAAGACATGCCTTCTCTCCTGCTTTCTCCTCCCTCTCTCTCTTCCTCTCTCTCTGTTCCTCTCTCTCATATTTAGTTGCACATTTTGAATTGTATGGTATGAAATTCTAAGACTCTGTCCTTTCCTGTGATTGAGTCTGAGGTATTTAGCTAGTTTGGTCCTATTTGTTAGTCTATCATTAAAGTTGGAGGAAAAGAGAGTTTCAGATGTTTTCATTCTACCATCTTAATGTGGAAGTCTGTACAAGTACTTTAAATAAATTTTAATCAAAGTAATAAAAACAAATGGTCACAAATCAAATCATGCAAAAATATTGTGATAAGAAACAACGGAGTTCAGCTTCATTGTGGATTAACCCAAATCTTACTCCCCGGAGGTATTTTTCTTTTTTCTTTGTAAATGGAAATTTTTTTTTAATACAGTAAAATGCAAACATCTAAAGTGTAGAGACTGATGAGTTACAACAAATGGACCTACCTCTGTGTCTGCCCCCTCTGTTCAAATATAGAACATTTTTATCATCCAAGAAAGATCCCTAGTGCAGCTTCCCAGCTAATCTCCACCCACATCCTCATCCCACAGAAAATCACTCAGTGGCTTTCTTTCACAGTAGATTAGTTTGCCTAGAGTTAAACTTCATATAAATTGAATCATACTGTATATACTCTTTCATATCTGGCTTTTGTCACTCAGCATAATATTTTTGAAGATTATTAAGCTGTTTCATGTGTTAGTGGCTTGTTTCTTCTTATTACTAAGGAATGTTCTATTTTTTGTTTATATCATTATTTGCTTAGTCATTTTGATGATGATGGACATTTAGGTTGTTTTCATTTTGGAGTTATTATGAGTAAATCTTCTATGCATAATATTAAATACATCTTTCTATATCATGTTTTTAATATCTCAAGTAAATAAATAAAAGTGGAATTTCTGGGCCTTACAGTAGGTATAACTTTATGAGAAACTTCTAGAACAATTTCCAAATTGGTGACAGCATTTTACACTACTTCCAGTAATATGAGAATATTTTTTGCTCTACATCCTCAACACTTGGTGCTATCCATCTATGTTGTGTATATACCATTGTAATTTTAATTTGCACTTCCATGATGACTAACATTTAGCATTTTTTCATGTACTTATTAATCATTACTGTATCTTCCTTCATGAAATGACTTTTTAAGTTTTTGCTGATATTTTTCTGTTGAATCACAGAAATTATTTATGTACTTTGGATAGACTGCTTTATCAGATAGAGGTATTGCAAAATATTTATTCCCAGACTAAGGCTCATGCCTGTTTTGTTTTGTTGGGCTTTTTTTAAAGATTGATTGATTGATTGGTTTAGAGGAAGGAAGTAGGTCCTTGGGTTTTACACCATCAGGAGCCACAGACATAACCACTGAGCCTGCAGGGTGGACTGCATAGCTGTTTTCTTATAAGTAACTTTTGATGAGCAGAAGACTTTAATTTCGATGAAGTATGAATCAATTTTTTCTTTTTAATGTTATTGATAATGATATTAAGAAATCATTACTTAAACCAAGCTATTGAAGCTATTTTCCTGTTTTGTTCATGAAGATTTTTGCTTCTATAATTTAGTTTGTTTTGCATTTCAACATACTTGTTGGGTAGCAGGTAAGAACTAAATCTAGATTTTCCTTTTTATATAGATAGTTCTAGGTCTGCTTGTTGAAAATATTTTCCTTTTCCATTGAATGGCTTTGACACCGTTGTAAAATATCATTTTTACATTGTCTTGATCACAACAGCCATGTTATATAGTAAGCCTTGTGAAAGCAATTATGAGAGTTCTCTATATTTTTTCACTTTCAAAATTATCTTGGCTACTCTAGATTTGTTGCATTTCATATAAAATTTAAAATCAATTTATCAAATTCTACACAGAATTATAGAATAAGACTCAAGATACAAGCAGACTCAGTTAGGAAGTATAAAAAACTATCTTTCTGCAGGACTAGACCTTCATTCTCTGCTAGATATTATTTTAACTATCCTTAGCGATTTATATCTGCCCCTTTATCTTTACATTATTCACTTCTGAGTCAAAATATTAGATATGAAAGTCCAGTGGTTAAGCTTAGGCACCAGCCCATATGGCTTCTAAAGAAGGACTCACACTGTCTGCTATAGTTGAAGCTGTAGAACGATGTCCAGTCAATACTGCAGACAACAGAGAATACTCCCTAAAACAGCTGGCTGGATAACTATCATCAAAAGAAAACAAACACAAACAAATTTTAATAATATAATTATTTTTTCTTAAAAATACCCATAAATTCTAAAAATGTATTTATTCTGATCTTTAATTTGTTTGGCAATATTTCTGGGTAAGCTATCAAGTTCATTTGTTGCCCCATTACCATGCCCCCAGCTTTTCCCCATTTTTTTATTCCACTGCTTGCTGATGAGGATTAATGCCAGTCTGATTCTCATGTCTTTCCAAGTTAATTGATTTTTGCTTTTTCTTCCTGTCTTTCTGGATAATGGTGACTTTTATTCTTCCTTGGGGTTCAGATATCTCATAAGATTCATTCATCGTGGTATTTCATGAATGCTTCTGATCTCAAAAGTGATGATATTCTTCCATTCTTTGGTGATTCATTTCTCTCCTTTTCTGTTCCCCTTTCCTGAAACACCTATGAATCAAATAATGTACCTTCTCCATGTAGTCTATTCAAATTTATTGAGACCCTACCATGAGTAACACAATCTTCCTATTCTTTTTGCATTTTTTTCCCCAGTCAAGTCCAGGGAAGGATGGGATCAAATTCTTATCTTGGTCTTCTTAAATGAAAGCTTTATATGTATTAATGATCATCCCTTCCTTTGATCAGGATTTGTTGAAATTATCTTACCTATTTGACTATTATCCTTTTTTTATTGTGTTTTCTTTTTTATTTACTAAATTACAATTTGTTCATTTTTCTGCTACTGAATTTTTCAAAACTTAGAAAGTACTTGCCTACATAGAAATTTGATGTTTGTCTTATTTTTTTGTCTTTTCTTATAGTTGGTGAGTATTAGTGATTAAACTACCTATCCTTAATGATAATTTTATAGGTATTAGTGATAATTCTTCTTTTTGTATTCTGATTCATTACTGTCTACTTTTAAGCAATCCTACATTATTAAAGTTCTTTAGTTTTATCAGAAAACTGCCAAACTCTCATTGACAAATTCCTCTACAACCTCCTTTAGTGCAAGCAATTTTTTTAATACCTCATAAAATGTAGGAGCAAAATGTCAGTAAATAGTTATGTCCTTATTCTTCTTTGCTACTTCAAAACTTTTGAAGTCTTGAAAGTCCCCTGTGTCTCTGAGGACTTTGAAGGTCATACTACTTGACCTTATCTTTCACTGCTCCCTCCCTATTGTCCTTTTCTAGTTCTTCAGCACTCCCTGTCAATTACTGAAGCCTTGAACTCCTTAAGCATTTCCTTTCCTTCCTTTCTTTATATTTTTTTCCTCATATAATAATGTGTCATAATTCTAACAGAATGATATCCATGTCAATAATCTATTTAACACTCTGGCACCCCGGCCCACATCCTTGATTTCTCTATTTCTAATCATCATTTCATCCTACCTCAGCTAATCACTTCCATCATCACCCTAAATCTTATTATGAGCGGTGACACCATCTTTGAAATAATTATTTCAAACTTCCTACTGCTCTCTAATCATCGCTTGCTGTTCCACCTCACTATCATACCCCAATGCAATAATTCTTCAACATCCTTGAAATTACAGACTCATTAAACACCCTTCATATTTTTCTCTATCATTCTCTCCATTTCACTTCTTTCCTTCATCAGCTTACCTTTTATGAACTTCCATGCACATACCCTCACTCCTTTGCCTCTCTATTCCACTTACCCAAAAAAATACGTAACTTTCATTCAGCCTTGTAGCTTCCACCTACTGCCAATGAATGAAGCATTGCTCTGTAATAGTCCAATAGAACTTTCTGCAGCAATGAAAATGTTCTGTGTTTGTATAAGTTTACTTTTCCTGTTATCAACACAAATCTTTAACACTCTTCATTCTCTTATCTTTTGTAGCTCTCTGCATTTCTATCAGCCGATGACCTTACTTCACTGAGATGATAAAAGAAATGACAGGGGCTCCTTCATTTTCTCACTACCAAATCTACAAACCTAACTGTATCTGAAAGTCTTTACCTCATTTCTTGCTATATTGGAAAGTATATCCATAGTCCTGCAAAGGCCAATTATCCCATTAAATACTTTGGAACTCATTTTCCTCTGGTTTCATGAAAAAAACTACACTCTTTTAGCTCTTCCCCCTTTTTAGCATCAGTTCAACTGGGATTCTTAAATTCTCGCTCAACGTAAAAAATATCTATGTCTGTGTCTCATCCCAGACACTGATAGTTAATATTTTCTATTTTTCACTGCTTTACTTCCTCATCTCTATTTACTTTTTAGCAAATGATAACAATTCATTAAAACAAGTGATCTATGCACCTGCATTGATGTCTGTGACCTCTCCTTCTGACTCTCCTTACCTCAATGGATAGAGGTAATCTGCTTAATCTCAGAAGGACTGTCCAAATCAGTAAGTCATTTGAGGATTCTGATGTGGAAAAAAAATACTTTTAGAACCTTCGCCACAAGAATTTCCTTGTAATGATTCTCAGTCTTGGTAGGCATCGCAATTGGTCCTTAGTTTTGAGATTCTTTTCCATTTTACCCCTAACCAGGTCAGCATGCCCCTTCTGCAGGGATTTTATGTTGCTGCTGGTGAGGGTAATTCTAACACAGTTCCTCCTGTGTCTTTCCAGCATCCTTAGATGCAGAGCTGCACTGCTGTTTCCTGGTCCACTTGTTCCTTGGAGGGAGTGGGCAGTGGTGATTCAGGAAGAGCAGGTGGGACCAGAACTCTGCTGAAGCTGCTACCATGTCACAGGCCCCGATCTCTTCTTAAACCAGGAAACACAAGGTTTCTCTGACCACTCTACAGAAAACCTCTCAGTTTTGCTAGAGGACTGAGAATGTCAAGTTCAGGGTGTGATTCTCATTTACTCATTCGATTTGACTCACTTCCAGTCTTTGAAATAACTGATCATTCCCTTTACGTGAAAATGCTTACTTTGCTCCTTTGCTCCTACTGCATTTTCCCTTTCCTCTCACCTTACCAGTTACCAATTTCAGTCCCTCGATGGCTTATTTCTCCTCTACCAGATCAATACGAGACCTCACAACTGACTTTTTCTGATAACATTCCCCGCCTAGGTGGGATTTTCAGTTAATATCCCAGACTCATTTCTAGTTTTCCTTAATCTTTTCTTTTCCTAAGTTGTCTTTGTTACTTTGGAATGAATTAGGTGGCGACTAATAGAAATTCTAACCCAAAACAGCTTAAAGACAAGGGAACAGAAAAATTGGGCTGTCTGTTGGTCATGATTCTTGTCTATGGACACTGGAATTCACTGTACCTCTTTTATCAACAAGATGTCTGTTAACGGTTATGAGAAAGAAAACTTAATCAACTGACTATTGGAAGAACTAGAGGAACAGGGGTGGGGTCACCAGAGCTGTTTTTTTCTGTCACCGTCACTGTCACCATTAGAACCATGCTTTCTAGGCCACATTTTTCTGTGCTTACCAAGTGGTCCCAGGACATGCTCTACTGCCATCCAAAGAAGAGACACCTCTCCCTGTCTGTGTGCTCATCATTCTCGTGTATTCCAGCATCTTATGGGTATGTTGGGCTGCAGGAATGAAGTCATGTTTCCTTAATGTTGATATAAAAGAAATTTGAGAAGGATGGTTCATTTTCTATGTTGACAAAATAAGGATTCACAGTATAGGACATATATATACTGAGCAATCACAAATGACAAATACCCACTGAAGACGTACTTAACAACATTGTTGACAAAGGCTTTTCATTTTTCTATTTTTTCTCTTGGGCTTGCCCTCATCAAAGTGTGAATTTTCCCCTGATGGCTTCACTAAAAAGGCTGAAGCATTCTAATCAGTGAGTCAACTGAATTCTTTTTTCTTTCTTTCTTTCAAATACGTGTCAGGTACTATTCTATTGTTCTAGGCCATGGCCTCTGCCCATCAGAGCATGTCTTAAGGAACTGTTAAGTAAGAGCAAGATTTTTTTTCCTCTGAAGCTTCTAGTAAAATATGCATTCTTCTAAACTAGATCATAGACCCTCTCCTGAAATAATCTTTCCTGAGCCAAGAGGGAGTAGCTGACTGGTTTAAGCCAATACAGGCCGGTGCTAAGAAAATGAGGAGGGAGTGAAGACATACTGGGTGACCCCAAAGAGTAAATATCTTTCACACTAACTCTACTTATCATTCTAGATGACCTGAAGGATAGCACTGACTTCTACAGAAGTTGCATTGAACCATTAAATTTTGGAGGAATTAGTCTTCTTGTAAAATAATTTTCTCCATTTAGGAACGAGAGATGTCTATACTTAAGTCATTATCCTTTATTGGTCATAAAAGTTTTATAGAATCTTTCACATATATTTTCAAGCAGGATTTCTGCCAGGTAGCTTTAGTTTTGTCACTAGGAAAATAATTCCTAAAAATATTTTATTTTTAACATGTATTAATATTATCAATGTATACTTATTAAATGAAATAATTATTACTTATAAATAATTTTATAAATTCTATTTGTTTATTAAAACCCTGGCATTGTGGATGGAATAAATTTTACATTTAGTTTTGCCGATATTGGCAAAAAAAAATCACTCTGCTTTTATGGCTAAAAGTAAATATCTAAGTTCTTCTTTGATAAAACTTCTTCTGGTATTTCACCATTCAATAGAAACCTTTAGTTGACTACTTTTGATAGAGATACTCTTACTATGTTAAAGGTACATTTATTTTTCAATGAATACTTGAAAAATAAGCCATGATCTGTATCCCAGTGGAGGAGGCGTTTGTCAGTCACCTCCTTTGGGAGCCACATAACTCTGGGG